>OMKZ01026015.1:0-57435 GCA_900302535.1 Neoniphon sammara
GTGTTTAATTAAGGAGTGTGGAGCTTGTGTTTGGGAGATCGCCCTCACACAGGACGGCCTCGCTGTCTGTTAAGCAAGCCACAGCACCGCGGTGGACACGTTTCAGATGGAGGAGAGTGTTTCATTTAAGAGTGTGCTTTCAGGGTGACCACTCTAAGCGCCCTTGTCAGCCACAGCCCTGACAGGCTGGAGGAACATCTCATTGCACTGCTACTGACAGAGAGAAAAAATAGCTGCTGGTGAAGGAGCCAAGTGAATAACCATTACTGTCAGGTGCCTGTAATTGTTCCCCTCCATTTATAAGCTGTAGACAGTAAAACTCAATACCCTTGCCTCCGCTCCTCTAAGAAAATATTTTCCCCTTGATATCGCCAAGTACCACCTGCCACAAAAATGTGCCTTAAGCTTAGAGGTGAAACTGCAAACACACTTCTGTCAAGCAATAGCAAATGTGGACCACTGTCTTGTGGCAAGCACACAAACTCCAAAATGGAGACACTAGGAGCATTTTATAACAAGGAGATTTTTTTTCTTATAACATCTCAACTCTACCAGCACACAGTCAGTTTCTACTTATCTTGCCGCACTTACTTGAATGCTCAAAATTCAAAGAATTTTTTTATTTCTTTTATTATTATTTTTTTTTAGCTTAGTGGTCTGTTTGGAGAGTTTCATCTGCAGAAACATTTTGGAAAAGAGACTGTAGAAGAGTGGGTTGAAAAGTAAGTTGTTTTTGACAGAGTGCATTTATCATCCATACATTTGACCTCCATTCAGGTTGTATTCCATTTTGGGGATTCCTATTTAGTGTGGGAGTGCAGTCTATGAAAATGATTGCAATGATATAGTGGGCCTACAGCAAAGGAATGAATAAACAAAAAGCCTTGAAAAAGGATAAAAAAAAGTATTACCAGGTTAATTAAGAGTTAGAGATATGAAATACTATTCAGTTCACTATTGTTCCATGCTTGAGCTGTGTATGACTTGTTTGACATATGAAGTCAGAAGTGTTTGTGTCTGAGAAGGTGCTTGTTATTGTATGACTGTTCAGCTTACAGTATCTGTGCTATCAGTTACAATAGAGAAATAACAAGGCCACAGTAAACATGCTATGAGCCATATCTGATGATTTGACCCTTTTGGACAAATCAATGAAAATTTCAATTTTGCTTTTAGACACAACCATAATAAATAGAAATGTAATCAGAGAACTCAACAGAATCATGAATTGAATATCATCCACAATTTTGCATCGTGTCCAAAATTTTGTGCAGCAGTCAAATGATGCAGGGAGTAGGCTTTTTTAGTTAACTCCTATGCCCACTAACTTAAACAACCAGTATAACTGTATATATGCAAATAGGAAAACATATCATTCAGCTATGCCTCAAATCAAAGCTGAGCTGGAAGTTTTGAAGATATTCCATGGGCCAAACACACAGGCATATTTAATCTGTTGATAAGATGTATGCAGTCGACTCAGAATGCCTCAAGTCCCTGTTTTTTAAGCATCATTGTTTTGGCAATATGGAGCCCATTTTATTGGAATTCCATTGCACGGGGTGAATTCAAATTGAAGTCATACAATATTAATTGCAGTGAGTCCCTGCAAAACAGAACAATTCTGGGGTCTGAAACACATTGGGTCTCCATATTGGGACTGTATACACACAAATTATTTTTGGCTCTATTTTCTTGAGTGCAGGAGGTTCTAGTTAAAATTATTCACTAATGTTAGTCTCTGTGTTCATTTATGTAAAGGGTTCTTCTAGGTAAAATCATGTATATAAGACGTAACTTGTGCAACACCAATGACACTGACTTGTGAAATGCCAGAGTATATTTTGTTTTACGACCATAAAAAGGTTTAACTATATTGCATATATCATCATATATCACTGAATAGCAGCAATCTATACAGGCTAATAGGGAAAGAGCCCAGAACTGCCTTTTCCTATCTTATGGTGTATGAACATTATGTGAAAAATCACCATACTGATTTTTACCTGAGTCACAAAGTATCATGTAGTGACGTATCTCATGGCTTGAATTTCATTCTTAGGAGTACAGTTTTGTGGTGTTATAGTTAATTTAATTGGCCTCTCTGATGGCGGTTCTAAAGCTACACCTTATCTCTTAAAGGAACAAGCTGAACAACCCATAAAAATGCCAAATTGCTTTTTTTTGTTTGTATGTAATTGATCCATGACTGCAGTCACTGGAGGATGGAAAACAGAGAGATTGTCATCTCCACTGATCTCTGCCTTCTCTGTAGGAAAGGGTCTGGTGACTTTGTGGTTCACCACCAGGCTATTTATTTACAGCCCTCCACTTGAGGCTGTGTAAATATTCTTCATGAGAGAGGAGCCTGTCACCAAAGCACTGCACTTCATCAAAAACAACCCTTTCCTGTCAAGGCCTAATGTGAAGGTGTATATCACGCCAGGCTCCCGCCCTCCGAGCGGTGAGAGGCAGGGAATGTGGCATTGTTACGAGCAATGGGGATCCCAGAGAGACTATACACCTCCGCTAAGCACAAGTCTCTTTCTGTTAGGAACAAAAAGCTAGATATAGAATAGGCTAGACTTTGCTGGCAGAAGTTACATGAAGCGGTTGAATTGTTGTCATACAATAGCATACAATATATATGTATTCATTGGTGTAGACTGGGGGATTCTTGCTGCTTATTACATCACACAGATTGTTCATGTCAGTAGCTCCCCAAAGGCGGGTCATGCTGTGTGTCTAAAGATGAAATTTCTTACCAGTTATTGAATGACACATCTCCCGTGCTATAACAACTGTAATGGTGAATAAGGGAAATAACCATCCATAATTTCTCTGTGTTGTCTGCAAGTAGCCTGAAGTTTTCAGCATGACCTCCTTAGAGGGGCTGTTATTGGATTAGGCTGCCATGCCACTGGACTGATGCGTGATCAAACACTTTTATTCTCCTCAGCAGTCTTTATTACACACAATCTTAGGGGGGGATGACTCATAAAGAGCTGTTATGAATCACTTACAGATGGATGCTTAGCCTGCAGTTAGAAATGGATAGTACAATATGAGACGGAGGCATCTAATTTGATTTCATTATGTGACTATTGTGCCATTATCAGGTCGCTTTAGTCAGGTTGTGAACCATTAGCATGGATTCAAAAGCTATTTTCTTTCTATAGTCTCTAAATGAAGGCCTAGATGAGGCCTGTGGTCTATTTAGGGGGACCTCCTGGGGGCTAATGAGCTCAGCACTCAAGAATGCATAATTTAGCCATATGCCTCATTCCCTGTCCCCTACGCATCTTACAATATCTGAAATATTCAGAGGTTGTTTAAGCCAGCACATTCATAAATCAGTTTACACCTCTAGGAGGTCAAAGAAGTTGCAATGCATTGACTTTACTGCCGTAATCGAGTCTCCAAAAATTGAATGGTCATGGGCTCTTGACACTGAGAAAAAAATGCATATGGTTTGACAGTTGATATCAGGGAATATCTAAATTGAGTTGTGCATGTCTTTGCTTAGTAAAACTGGAAATAATTGGTTAAAGCCTAAGGTCATGATATGTGTTTACAATCTGTCAACTTCACATGGCAAACCAATAATTGCTTGTGACAGTAGAAACGAAGGCAAAAAAAACCCACACAGCCCACTTTGTTATCCCCCTCTGTCTATATTTACATGCAGAGCCTTGATCTTTTCTGTTCATTAATGAATGCAGTAAAGACTTCTTACGTGTTGTAATTATATGAGGCACATGCTTGTTGGGATAAGAAGAAACAACCAGCTTGTAAAGGCAATTGCTGGTAAAGAGGGACAATACCTCTCATCGCACAACCCACCACTTTGGTGCATCATCAAGGGAATAATAGTACCTTTGTCACCGGTGACAAATGTAACACAACTGGAGAACAAAATGATAATTGCCCCATGAAATGTATGTATTATCCCAGACATGAGCAAACTAATTTGTGCATATTTATAAAGAAAATTCATGTGGGGCGATGACTCAGAGCTTTGTTGATGATGTGATAATAAACAGTGGAAGAGAGATTGCAAATCAGAGTATTGTGAAAAATTCTCATTGAATAAAGTGCATGCACGATACTGTATTTAACACTATGGGAACAGTTAAAATTTCTGTGAACTGAGCACTGTGTAAGAAAAGATATAGTGCAGTATAGTACTTTGAAGAAGATATGTTGCATATGGTGTATGTATCCTTAGGCCAACATGGTATTTTCATGGAGCAGCTGATGGGACCAGCAAAGAGAAGCATATTTGTTTAAGCATCTGTTGTGCAGCCTGTGTGTCCATTCACATAGACCAAATTTACATTGTGGCTTCAATTGCAGATTCAGGGGAATAAGCCTGAATGAAATGGATTGTGAGCCGCTGTACCTGGTAAAGCTGTCTCAACTCAGCCCATATGTGAATCACAGACTCTTTGTAATAGCCTGCCTCTGTCAGAGAGAGGATGTACCTGTCAAATCATTTAAATTACTACACACATTGTTGGGATGGAAATGCTTGGATCAGCGCTTTGACGTTGTGGAACTTTCAAGACCCAGAAAGTATGGCTCACTGAGTTTTGGTGTCTTTGCAAAACAGAATTCTGCTGTGTGACATGTCTCTGTCCAAACACACTGAGTGGAATCAAAATCAACAAAGTGAATGCGGGTCTGTCTGTATTTCATAAACGCTCGCAGACTATACTGCGCGTGCACACACACACACACACACACACACAAAAACAGTACATATCCATTAACTTGCAGAGTGCTGAATTGCAAGAACTACTTTTTGATGGTTACCAACAATATTATAGCTAGGTCACACGTTCAGCTGTCAATACAAAGCATATAAAATAATTGCACTGTAATATTATTGCGAGATACACGGTACAATTCAGCCTTTATTTTTCTCACTGGGGACCAGTCAGAACATCATGACAAAGAATCTGGATACTATGGAGCGATCTAATGCTGGATTTACGTTTAATTTATACATATTTCATTCCTCCATATCCTTGATAGTTAATGGGTTCTTGTAGACCATCCACTGTTCATAAATCATAAGGTCAGCTCCGGTGCTATTACAAATTGAGTGATCTAGGAAAAGCTGTTTCATTCATGAATCTTCTAGGTTGAGTGTGGGGAATGAGGAGGCAAACAAACTGGGGAGGCTATTTGTCAACAGTCAAATTCCCAGTCAGTTTCCCTGACATGGAATAAAGCAAATCAAGTCTTGGTTTAATATGCCATGGCCATCATTTCATGGAAATGTCTACATTTTCCTCTCAGATCACATCCTACATGGTTTTGGTTTCTACAAAGGCTTTCTGTCAAATTGTCTGGATGGCTTTCAGGTGACATAAAATCCCCTTGGGCAACTAAACAGTACCTGTCACCAATACACCTGATTGATTTTGCGATTGGATAATGTCAGCTTATTAGCAGCAGTAACTAACCATAGTGTCTAATCAGCTAACGTACCAGTGGCCAGTTCAAGACACACATTTTGATGTTTTTTGGAGAGTTTCCAGAGAGTGATGTAAAATCATGGCCTCCACCTTACATTTCCAGGGGCCTATGGTCCATCACTGTATTTTTTTCAAACTGGAACAGCTCCATGCTCCTTCAATCCAAGGTTTTCTCAACATAAAAAGACGAAACATTTCCATACCTCTGTTATATAAAGAATGCATAATCTGACAGTATTCAGTAAATCATATCTTTAATGAATAATGAATAAGATAACATTTTTATTAACACTACAAACATAAACAAAATTGGAATTAGCATTGGCAAGAAAAATATCCACATATATAACAGTAAACATTAGCAACATACACAATTCTTTGTTCCCCCCAAATAAAAAGAGTACCGGTAATGTCCATAAGTAATCTCTAAAATGGTGGATATAAATGGTGAATGAATAAAATACAGTGAGGGAACATACAGCCCTGGGAACATAGATATGCTCCCAAAATAATGCCTAATATTGCCTTTGAGAAGCAAAAAATTAAGCATCATATCAAAGAGTGGGCATGTCTAAAATGAAATTGGTGGGTATACACATATTTGCACACTAGCCATCTAGTGGCTAGTAGTTGCATGTTAACATTTACTATGCACCAGTTGCTTTGCTAAGTCATGCCGCTGCCATGCTAGCAGACTGGTTTGCTAGGAACCAAAGTCAGAATACAAGTGCTCATTTAATTTAGCTTAACTTTTTCATACTAGAATTTGTAACGTTTTGGAGTAGTTTCCTGTGTTAATCTAAACTTGGAAGCAAATGTAGCCTTTCAGTGGCATGTACATTTACATTTGTAACATTACTGAATTGACCCACACCCACACCACAGCAGTCTTTTTCACATATCTCTCTTTTCCTAGCCCGGCTGTTCCATAGCCATTATTTAGCCATTATTTTCCACACAGCCAATTCTTTCCTGGACCTCTGTGATGGCACCAGTCATGGTTGCTAGGAGATTTGTGCCACAACTACAAAGCCTTTAGGACTTCTAGGAATATAATGAGTCTGTTCTAGGGTCTGGGGGGATTCTAAACTTCCAAAATAGCACTGATTTCAAATGAATTCCTCTATAAATACAATCCTGCTGGATTACCCAGCACTGTACAAAACAACATGGTTCACAATTTCTTGGAAAGACTCATCCCTGCTGGGGCCATTGCGTCACATGTTGAAAACAAATGTGTTTGTTAAGCTCTCTATGGTTCAAATAACAGGAATTTAGTATTTTTCTGTTATCTCTGTATTCACAAATGAGGGGAGAATTTGATGGTTTGTGCAATAAAATGGTATGGATGCCTTCAATAATCATGGGATGTCTCCAAAGTGTTTTTAGAAATAGGTGTGAGGGAGAATATTGACTATTGTTAAGCAAATAAATTCCTGAAGGACTTTCTGAGTCACGCTCACAAAGGGAAAACCCATTGTGCCTTTTAAAGGACTGCTGGTGCCAACACGGTGAAAAAGACATATGAGGCTGTGGACATCCAATTGATTTTCAGTCAACATATCCTTCACATAGTCTTTTATGTGTTAAATTATTTAAGCACCGCAGCTTGAGAGAAGTGAGTTTATATCCTCCCAAAGGAACGGCTAAGTTACCTGTGTCACTGCGTATTTTACATCAGGTATCTTACACGCATTACCATTCTGTTGCAGTTAGATGGGTTTTTTAGGTTGGCCTTTTCACCCATGGGTTGAAAAGGGTCTTCAGCAGGGCCTGAGGGTACTGTGACATTAACCGTGTTGCTGAGAGTCACAGGGCGTCTCTATCATTACCACCATGTATTAGTAAATGGTCCATTCCAGCTAACCCCGCCTCCCCTCCCCGCACCCCTGCAGCATAGCTTTATCATCACACAATGGACTAACCCCTTGCAGCATTCCCTTGGTAAATGACCACATTCATTATTCATCAAGGATTAGTGTCATAATCGATTTCGTCCAAGCGGTCTGCATCACACAATGTGTTCTTAATCCTGACCCCGAGAGATGCTGAACTTTGTCACATCTAATTAGGTCGCAAGAGTCAGCTGTATTGAGACAGCTTTTCCAACTTCCACATTACATGCATGATAATCTTGTGGCCAACTCTTTTGAATTGTATCACTGTCTGTATCCATTTCCAAAAAGTGATACTTGGTTGATCTGACACCACAGACTGTGACCAAGGAGGTGGTGAATATAATCTGCATAAAAACAAACAGGTAAAGGTTCGCTCAGCATGCTGAGTATGAAACATGGAGCTCAGCAGTATGCCTGCGGCATAGTTAAGAAAGTTTGTGTTTTATTAATTGAATTAGGATCCACTTGGTGGCTCAGAAAAGGATGTGTTCAGCCTCTCAAGCCACACCAAGTAGGCTGCATCTTGTATGACAAACTAAGGCTGCCCCGTGTCTCCCTGGCCCGCTGGTGATGACTATCCTGTTCTCCATTCCCAGCTGCAAGATGGACCTATGCTGTATGTGACATCTGTATCTGCCACTGGACGCGCTAAACCTGTCAGCTCTGCAGCACACTGCCTGTCAGTCAGCACTGCCATGAACAGCCTGGGACCACAGCTGTCATACTGATCCAACAAAGAGAAAAGAACAATCTGCTGATCCTCTTTTACCCTGAATGAAACTATGGGTGTTCGGGACTCAGTAGGCAGCTTGTCTTTTTTTTAACTGTTACAGTAGAGTGATTTTTTTTTTCCACAAACCAAAATAATATATTCATTTTTCATGACCTCATTTGCTCATGGTATTAAAACACATCTTGAGTGATTGGATAGCAATTCAATTGCACTTATCTACATAAAAATCAAAGTGTAAATGCACCCAAGACACATTAAGGATGCATTAAAATCCAGTTGCTTAAACCACCTTGAGAAGTGGTTTGAGACAAATTGTGCTGCAAGTTGACTAAATGTAAATGAAAAAGTTTCTCCAAGCCACACGCGTAATCTGTATATTGTTCCGAAAATGTTGCCCCTAGACAACCAAGCCTGAAAGAGAAATAGTGAGCAGTTTTGTTTTGATATGAGGAGCTGAGGAAGCAAACACTGTCAGGCTATAGACAAAAAAAATAAATAAATAAAACTATCATTAGTTTGATATGGATGAAACTCACAGCTGGAGTACAAATGAAACCAGATGTTTTAGAGTTAGCTAATAGAAAGGTTAAAAACTAAGCCTACACTCAGGAAGAGCAATTTGCATATTCAGAGGGAACAGTGTGACAGAGGGCATTTGGATTTCTATCCAGCTGCTGAAGACATTTTTGATGACAAATGCAAATGTAACATGGATAAAATGCATCCAGATATAATCTGGAAACAAGTAGAGTGTTCTCTCATGTCTTGTCCCTAACAGTTTTAAGATGGCACATGCTATGCAGTTCTCCCTATATATCTTTACCACTACACTTGCTACTCATAGATACTCTTTTTTTTTTTTGTTCCACTGTTTTGTTCCTTTTTTTGTTCAATGTTACTTCATAATTTCATTGCAAAATTTACAATAATCTAAAGTCAAATTACCTGGTTTGAAGATGCCATATTTATAAGGGTGGGAACTGTTTACTGGTGAGCTGACAGCAAACAAGTGACACTAGCTGCTACACCTTCTCCCATGTCGTCTGAACATCTTTTCAGTACTTCTCACTGTCAGAGGGAGACAGAGGGAAATCAGAAAAAAATCAGATTTCAACTTTAATTAAGATTAAATGCAGTGTAATTGACTATCAAATAGTAAGCAATGTAAGTAATTTACTAATCTGTTAATAATAGCTAATGAAAACAAAATGATTAACACACATTTCCTTAATGATTGTTATAATTAAGTGTAAAGCATTTTTGTTTAATTTGGAAAGAAATGTCAAAGATTTACTTATTATGGTTTTGGTCTCGGAAAGGACTGGATAGCCTCTGATTTCATTCTTCACTTGGTCTCATCCCTTTTGGACCTGGATTTTACTTGAGCTCAACAAGACATGGTCTAGGAATCGACTGCCTAAATTGGTTTTGACTGCAGGCGTGGTACAGCACTTTACTTAACAAAGTTAGAAAATTAAAAAACATTTTCCAGTGACTCCAAAGTATTAGCCTGAGTACTAACCCGTGGACAATATTAGGTACACTGGATGAAAATCTCCCTAATACATCATGCTCACAATGTAACACAATGTACCTCTAAAGTGTACCAACATAATGTACTAAAGTACTTACAAAAGCGCTGCAGCACCCAGTAGCACTGTGGAATGAAGTGTAATTTCCCTCTCTTTCCTTTATTCAATTAATGTTATGTTGTGCCTCACTGAGCACTAAGGTGCTAGGTTATAATATCATATGTCAAGAAGTTTGATTATTTGCCAATAGAAAATTAAGAAAACTGCCTCTATCTACTATTCTTGCACTAGCATGTTCAAGTTCTGATAAAACATTTGCCTAAAATTGTTCATGGTTACACTAACAGATATCTGTTTTTGAAATCAAGGTAATTCTTGAGTTTCAGTGGTAAATGCAAGTACATTATGTATTGGGAGGATTTTTATCAAGTGCCTTCCTATTTTACTTACAATATTTATCCATGGGTTAGTGCACAGGTTCATACACTGGAATAAAGTCATCGGAAAGTTCTACCAAAAAACTGAACAAAACATCAAAAACAATCAACTCTAACAAAAGGAGAAGTTGCACTGCCGGGACCATTAACACCCATATCACCCTAAGGTGAATCCCCGACTTGAAAAGACTCTCACTACAAACACACTTCACTACAAACAATACAGGGCCGTAGTGTCTATCACCCTTACTTTGAGGAAATGGCAGTGACTGTGTTTGAAGGTGATATATTACACTGGACTGTGGTGGTTTGCATGGTTTGCAAACATATAATTATTTGGTTTTATGTAGGAAACATGCTAACATTGTATTACAGGAGTCTTGAGTGGTTTGGGTATACGAATTCCTGAGAAGGCTCTATTGGTTGCAGGCATGCATTTGGTACAAGAATATATAGATCGGACCCAGAGGTAGATTGTTCAGCGACTCCTTCTGTTCTTTGATCTTTTGCCATTTAGAAAAAAAATGTGAAAAGGTTAGTGTGTCAGGCATTCTGGGAGGGGAGCTGGTACTGTGGTGGCAAAAGATGGTAGATGAATAGAGCTTACAAGAATAGCCAATTATAGTTTATCTGGGCTCCTTCATATACTGCTGTTAGTTCATTGATGTGTACAGGTCCAAAGCCTTGAATACCCTGGGAGGACTGGAAAGGTGTAATAAGAGGGTTGTTCAGACAAGATAAGTTCTGCCATCCACTCATGAAACAGGGACTGTCACTGCTAATAAAACCATGATGATTTGTCTTGTCTAATCATTTTCATGTATATATGATCTGACAACCTGTTACTCAATGTGTTGGTAAGGATCAGGGCATAGATGTAAGCCTGTATGACATACATATTTGCAATTTGGATTTCCTGGCATGAATCCAATCCAGTTATACCTTAAAGGCCTCAGCAAATTGTAATCATTGTAGACAGGGGTTTTAAGTGATATTATGAAGATGGCTTTTTTTCTTTCAGCCAATTTACCCGCTGAAACTAGTTTTCTCTTCCCACACAAGCTTTCTAGTTTCACACACATAGCCCCCTGTACATGCTCTTTTTCAGAGGGGTCAGACAGCAGGAATGCTTGTATTGCATTTAGAGGTTCAGTGCCTCGTTCAAGGGCATTTCAGGGTTGGTTTGCGCTGTAGAGGTAATACTAGCCACCTTCTGTCACCATTTTACAGCCTAAAAATACCCTTTTGGATAGTCAAGGAACAAACAAGCCACCTTTTGGTTTCTCAGTCAGCTTCCCTACCTGTAGGCAAACCCACAACCAACCTGCTGTACAAACAGGACGAAGTTACCTGCACACAGTAAACAGGAGGTCCAGGGGCGTCAAAAATGATGATGACGCTGTCTTTTGGATTTATTCCATTTGGCAGTGAAAAGGTGCTCCAGTGCACAGTGTATGGTTGAAAAAGAAAAAATTTCAGTCGTTGTGATGTTCAAAAGTGCTGTTATAGGCCTTTTTCACTGCAGCCATTTTGACATGAAATAGTAGGGTAAACACAGGTGTTACTAATGACATTAATTTAAGTTCAGTTCCATTTAGATCTAACACAGCCAGGGTCCTGCTATTGTTCATGCTGGCTCACTGGAAAGACTCTGCTACACTTGGAATGGAACCTTAATTAATCCTATTAGTAATACCTGTGTTTACATGTTATTTTTTTGTTGCAATGTAGAAGTTATCCACTGATCTGAGAGAAGTCATCATTTTTGCTATACATTATAGCAAGTATTTTTCAGTTCATAGATGTAATGCAATGTAATACTTGTGAAGCAGTGCTTTCCACCACAGAACCATGACTTCAAAAGTGCACCATCCCAATGCATGTTGAGTGTTGTTGACCATACACCGTGTATTGGACTCATTCCAGCTCTACAGATTCCTACAAAGCCCTATGAATGAAGAGATGAAAGTTGCATATGTTTACAATGGGATTCTAAATTGAAGTGCACTTGATCAAAGAAATGCATGGATGCATGCATACATACATAAATACATACTTATAGAAATACATACATATGTACATGAACTAGAGGTGAATTACATTATAGTTCAGTGCAGTTTCTCAAAGCAATGAAATGATGTCACTCATTGCAACGGTGGACATGTTTGCAATGGCTCATGGATGTTAAGTTGTGGTTTCATGCAGCCCTCTTTACTTGTTGTAAACCAATGAGCAAATCTTGCAAAGGGCATAAAAATGGCAGCTCACATTTTTCTCCCTACTGTTAGTGTTCAACAAATGCAGCAAGGACTATAATGAGGCTACGGTTGTCTTTGCCTCCTGTTACCCAAAGCAGAGTTTTAACAAGGGCGTTGTGAAGACAATGCTGTCATATAGCTCTCACTGTGAACACAACGTTGTCTGCATTCAGATTGCGGTCTCTCTCTCCCTGCTCAATGAATAATGCAAAGCTAGCTAGTCAGGTGATAAATTCTCGAGTGTAAATCCACATAGCACATTGGTGAAGTGACTGTATTTTGACAGTACATCGTCAGATGGAGTGGGTTCATACCAATCTGCAGAGAGCTGAGACAGAACAACACTTCAGTGTTAACTGCTCCACTGAAAAGGGTTGACGTTGCTCTGAAAGATGAATGATCAGGGATGCTTTGTTTCAAATTGGGTCCTTTTCCGAATGATCTGATCAAACCATAATGAAATGTCATTCACTGATAATGTAGTGACAATGAGGCAGGAAAATTGCACTGATGGCACTGGAACATGGGCTACCACCTACCAATTACAGTGACAACCAATTACCTCCGATACTGGCGTCAAACATTTGCCACTGGCAGTCCCACGGGTTATGATAAGTTTGAGACAATTGTAATTACACAACATGAAATGCTAGATTTCTCTATCAGTACATGGGATTTTAGAGGCTTTCTTGGTGGTTTCTTCAAAAATAACCAATCAACCACCATCAGATCAATGATTATGCCTTATATGTTGCGATACAGATATGGAAGCTTATGGTTTCTAGCAGCACTGTAAATCACAGCTTCCTGATGCTGTAAATACAGTGTAATTTCATAGTACTGTAACAGAGTGTGGCAGTATTTGGCACAGCTAGTTTTGCAGGCCACAATCCACCTGACCTTGACTAAATATTTACAGATGAGATTTTTTTTATTTGGTCACACCTTCAGCAAAACAAGTTCTAGATACACACAATCACTACTCAGTCTCTTTTCCCTTCCTTGCAGTAAGGAAAAAAGGGGAGGGTTACAAACTGTTTCTTCATTATTTTACACTGGCTCACACACACACTAAACAAGATTAAAATGCAAAGTAACTTTTTTATAACAAAGTGCTTCTCCTTGAGGAGGATTTTCAAATGGTAATTTTTACTTTTACTTGAGTAGTTATTATGGGAGTAATTATATTTTAATTTTTATGCACTTACCTTTATGTAATTTTTAGGAAATTTTATGTACCACTGCTGTAAGCCACCATATCGCCAAAGTGTTAGCATGGTATTGTTGTAACTTTCAGTCCTATTGCTTAATAAATATATATTTTATGCACTGAGTTTGTCACTACAGTTGGAAAAAGTGCTGTTGCCTAAACATTTGGATTCTGTAATTCCACTTAGCAGTGCACATTGCAGAAAGCATTACATACTAACACACAAAACTTGGCTCCTATAGAGCTGCTTAACACTAGTAATTACTATATGTCTAAATGGCAGGAATTTATGCAGGCAAAGTGTTATTTTTGTCAGATGCACTTAGATGTGTTTTTTTTTTTTCCCTGCCTGCGTCCGTTTGGTATTTCGGTGGCTCGCTGTGAACTTGACAGCACTGAACTGGGAGGAGAGGTGTAGATAGGGGGTGTGTCAGAAACGATCAAGCAGTGCGGTGCAATTTTGGTGTCAAAGATTACGAACATTTGCGCTTGCACCACCCACCTACTTACACTAGGTCAAAAGCGCACAGCATAAAGTGCAGTCTTGTTCTTTGCTATTTTTTGTGCCTTTGCCAATCCTATACTACCCAATTTGACTTGAACATAAAAATCCCCCAAGCGGCATCAAAGATGTAATTTTTCATTCATTCTTTCTATATTTGGCTGTGGCGTGAATGTGACTGTCATCTAATTTCGAGCTGTCAATGTTCCACAAGATGCAGGGAGTGGGGATCGTGGAGGCAGCCACATCCTCTACAGATGTCAGGAAGCTCTACAGATGTTCCTGACATCTGTAGAGGTGGAGCCTCCCTCTCAATGCTCCCCCAACACCGCTGAACCCCCCACCAAGCTAATTTAATGTGCCATGTATTCACTTGTGGCCAGTGCTTGAAGTGGACTGAAATAAGTGCCAGTACTCTACATAATGGCCTTTCAGCAAGTGTGTGAGTTAGCTGTTTAACTCGTTGTTTTGGTAATTGGTTATTATGGTATGTGTTTTCAAAAATTAATTAAAAAAATACCAGTAGGTTACATTGATGTTATCAATTCATTCATTCATCCATTTATTTTATACACAGGCAGAGCTGTTGCTTTGATTTGTCTTTACCAAGAGAAACTTTGCACTCACTCCATTCAAATTACAGTCTTTGTATCCGCTGTGCTCCCAAAGACTTCACTGTTTTACACACTTTACATCCAAGCCTTTTTATTTTTGATGATGTTCTGAGAACAAAAATGTTCCAGCTCCACTTTTGTCCAGCAGTGAGGTCGAACTCAGCCGGTGATGTAACGTTCAGTGGCAGCAGCGGGTGTGACAGCAGCAGGTGTTAACATTCACAGCATCAGTGCTTAGCTCTGTGCTCGTGGTACTGACTGTCTTATCCTGGCAGGAATGCTGGAATTGAGAGCTGGAACTGGACTCATATAGAAAGCTGAGAGTGAATGTGGCTTGAGTGGCGTGCAGTCCGACCCTGACCTCTCTCTTTTTGTACCGTTTGAGAGCCAGGCTAACAATGTGAAAGTTAGTTAGCAAGAGAGCAGATGCAAACTTGCGTAAAGGCTATGAGAAGAAGCGGACCACAAGAGAAAGTGGTGGAAGTACCAGTGTACTGCTGAGTTTTGCATGCTATCAAAGAAATGCAACCACTCCATAAATTTGTCAGATATGTTTTTTCTGATGTTTCACACAGGGCCCAACCCTAACCTTAACCATAAGTATATCTCTAACCTTAACCTAAACATCTAAATGGTTTAAAAGTGCTAGTCTAAAACTATTAGACTAAAACTGTGGTTGGTCCAAAACTGTTGGTCTAAAACCGTGGATGTTATGGTCTTCATGCCTGCAGCTCAAAAATATTGAACTAAATAACTACATATTAGTCAAAGTTTATACTGGATGCATTTCTCTGCAGGAGCACAAAACTCTGCATAACAACTGAACAAAGTACTGGTGTGTTTCAGCTCACTTTCAGCACTGCTTTTTGTGATGATTCTGCACCTCCAGCACAGAGACATCATATTCTTTTTGGGAGAAGCTTTTTTTTGCTCCAAACTGTTCTCTCCATCACAAAATTGTCAGTACACCATGGCACAGATTGCACTGCATTTAAATAGCAGGAAAAGCACTGATTTGATTGATTGTGACTGATGCCAGGCTCTACCAGCTACTGATAATGCATTTCTTCTAATCCCACCCAACTACCACACCAACTGCGATGCATGTGTGCCACACACCTCTGACCACTGAAATACCAAACAGATGCCACATCTTGTGTGTGCACTGTGCATTGTTGACTGTACTTTGCTTTATATGCTACTGATTCATGGAGATAAGGTCTGATGTTACAAAAATACCACTATTTGTGCATATAGTATGCAACAGTGGAACCTTTGTGAAAATAACATTAATAACAGTGAGTGGGATATGTGAAACTGGGGATGCAAGTAAGTCGATTTATAGCGCTCTCCATGATGTGCAAATGTACATCATATTCACATTAACAAGTCAGCAAATGACCATATATATGTGCATGAAGGACCATTGCAAAAAAGCAATAGCAACACATCTTATGAAATACATTCACTTTACAGGATGTCAGTATACTGTATGCAGTATTTATAGTTTCAGAAAAACATTCATAAATTAGCACATAATTTTTTCCTGTTTAATCAGAACCATAATTATGGAAATGATGGAGATTCGCTATGAAGGATTTTTTTATTTTTTTGAAGAACAGAGTTACAGTTTTAAAGCCTCTCCATTATGGTCAAAGTGAGGGTGGCTTGTTTTTTAACAACAAACAAACGGACAAGTGATAATTACAAATGCTCTTGATGCTCATGATGGCTCTCTCATATTCATTTAAAAAGACAAAAAATAATAATAATGAAATGATTTGCTTCTCACATTAGCATACTGCTTTTGCTACTTTGAATACAAATCTTTTGCTATTGAGAAAGCCGTGACATCCATGTACACATTCAATCATTCACATCTGAGTAAATCGAACAGCTCAAACATTAAATAATCACTGCCAAGTATATGAAAGGCAATTTAGCATATTCTTCTGTGAGTGACAACTTATCTGACACTACCTGATTTGTGTGGATGTGGTAGACTTCACCCACCTGGTGTTCCTAGCAGGTAGAAACACACAGAAATATTAACAAGTACATCTCACTCATTTCCATAATTATGACATGATTAAGAAGTATGAAAATATGGCATCAGGTTCTATGAAGTACGTGCCTAAAGGACATTATAAGTACAGCCGTAACACACTATAAACATGCTAATGATGCAAGAAAGCCAGCACAATGTCAGAGATATTGGGACCCCTCAACTTTAGCCTATGATCTGGCTGACTGGATGGAGCGTCAACTTGAGCCATTGTAAGTCAATAAATTGAAACTACTGGTGATTCTTTTGATAAACCTAACTTTGCTTGATGCCAGCTAACAAACCCTTTTTCACAGCAGCCATTTTGACATAATATAGGAGGTAAACACAGGTGTTAATGATGAATTAAGGGGTTTGTTCCATTTATGTCAAACCGAGTCAGGGTCCTGCTATTGTTCATGCTGGCTCACTGGAAAAACTCTGCTACACTTAAATGAAACAAAACCCTTAATTAATGTTGTTAGTTACACCTGTGTTTACCTACTCTTTCATTTCAAAATGGCTGCTGTGAAAAAGGTCTGTTGTTTGTGGTAAACCAAAATTAGCCCAAGTTATGCTAGCTACTGCTGTCCACTAGAACTGTATCATTATTATAGCTACTACAAGGGACTTTCATTAGGTGTTGATTTTAGCGCCTCCGGTGGACAAAAGTGGTAATGTTTCCTAGGAATGAAGACTGCATTTCCCATGAGCACCACTGCCTCATGTCTTAAAGATTTTTGCTAGAGCATGCATTTGTTTTGGAAGCGAGTGAAAGAAAGACGCAACTTATTTTTAATACTATTTTTATTTTTTAAAACCTTCTTTGTACTCCCTCATGCTGCACTGCTACATTTGCTGTAAATCGTTTCACCTGATTTCGGGAGGAGTCCGACCTGGTGGCAGGCATTTAGAATAACTATGTAGAAATAGACGATATTCTCACCGATGGTCTCATTTGCTTATGTTGGTTATATAGAGGCATCAGTATTAATGTGAGACTGTGTCACTGTGTCAAAAACTCCTTGTAGCTGCTTTAACCGGTTTATTTTATCATTTGTTTCATTTGAACATCAAAATAAACTATTCACATCATATTTTAATTAATCATTCTATAATCATTAATCATTCTAATATTCTATAATTAGTAGAATGGGTTGGGAAATGTTTTGTGCATTACTTTACTTAAAGCAATCATAAACAAGCTTTATAATACATTACAAACATGGAGGCATAATGTCATGTAGTCAAAATGTCTTATAGTGTTAGAGTTTTCTAAAGATTTTCAACAGGGAGTGTTATTAAACATTATAAGACATTATTCTATAGGAATTGTGAGCAAATACCTCTAAAACATTGCAAAGAGTTTTCACCTCGCTCAATTTGTGTTAGATGCCTACCAACAGCGTACGACAGCGATTTATCTTTGATGTGTTAAAAGCACAGTCTCTGCCTTTGTTGTGTCTAAGTTAAAATTTTATAGCTCTAATGTCCATCGAGTAGGATTATTTAGGTTGATATTGATATGTATGGAGCTGATCTAGATCTGAATTTGTTCTTTCTTTTTGATTGTTATTGCTCTAGTTTTGCTTATTATTATCAAGTGTCTTATAAGCCCATGCAGGCTGGGCACCTTTGGTGCATGACACTGAATAAAATATATACCTACCTACCCACCACTTATATGGCACAACAGGACAAAATAATAAACATGTTTATAGTGTTACAGTTATAATGTCTTACAAGCACTTCATTCAAAGTGTTATAAAATATATGTGGTAATTTATTATTCTTATCAGGACTAAGAAGCTGTGACCCAAAGTGCTACAAAAAGTAATAAGCTTCAATGGAACAAATATGTGAGATAAATGATCTTGTGGTGCTGAAATGCTGATATGGATTTAAGAAACAATAAAAATAGATTCTTAACTGTAACTGAGATAGACAACTTACTAAATCACCACATCGTTATTATTTCATGTCTTGCAGGAATCATAACCTACATGACTGTTATTTCTGAGCCAGAACTGGTGCTACAGCATGTAGTTATTCTCTTCAACACCCAAAGATTTTCCTGCCCCTTTTTTTTCCTTTCCAGTGTGTTCTGATTGATTTGTGTTCTGATTGATTTGTGTGTTGTTGTTGTTTTTGTTTGTTTTCTGTTTATTTCCAAATGGAGGGGAAAGTGGAGGCAAAACCTTAAGGCACCCTACATCAAAAATCATTGCCTTACACCAAATCTCTGCCCTTCTTAATCTATCATTTTGCCATGAGTCTGCCCAGAGGTTGCAAGAAAAACATAACAAAAAAGAAAAAAAAAAAAAAAAACAGCAGCTAGAACCAGTGCTGGGGTGTATGCAGATTGGAGAGTAGCTGTCAGTTTCTGAGCAGCATGCATCATCCCTGCTGACGTGCCCTTGAGCAAGGTGCTGACACCAAACCTGCATTATATCTGCTCTGACAATAGTATGCTGTCTGTTAAGATGGCTGTGTGTGCGGGGTGCAAATATGTGTACACACATATGCATTAGTAAAAGTTCACTGATTCCAATTAATGCTTTGGCTGTTTTGCCACAGGCATTTCTCTCCTCCAGCCTGATCGCTGGAACCAGTATAACCACAAACATTTCTGACACAGACCTTTAGTGGTTTGCCTTGGCCCCCTTCCAAACACCAGTGATTTCTAATTACCGTCACCTTAACATATGAAGAGGTGAGTTGACTACACCACGCCACACCGGTGGCAACTCATTAAGTCCTGGGGCAGAGAGGAAACAGGGATCCACACAGTCTCATTTAAAGACCAATTAAGTCTAGATTCCACCGCACACTGTACTATTTTCCACCAGTTTCCATCATTAGGCTCAAAGGTGCTTCACTCTGCCTGTGGGAATACATTCCGCAGTCCTTGCAGCCATCTTATGTATCAAAAGGATATTTCAATGCTCTTTGATTGCCCACTCTGGAAAGGTACCGACAAAACTCTCACATTTTGCCGTGAAATTAAAGCTCCACTCACTGCACATTGTGCCATTAGGATGATAAAGACTGTAACCTGCTACAATGATGAAAAACAGAACTCTCTGTGAACATATATCCACACACATCTATTTTCACAAAAGTATTCATGGATCCTTTGTATCACATCAAAGACACAGAATAAGTTTCTAATGCCACGACAGTAACCAAAAAGACATATTTTGTGACATATTTTGCGACCCAGTTTTTATGCATTACTTTTTTGTTGCTCGTTTTTGTACTGCACACTGCAGACTTCTCTGAGTCTGGGGTGATGTATGATGACTGAAAATGCAACCTATTGTATAGCTCCCAGCCTCATACACAACGCAAATCTGATTATCATGCCAATTACCTCAAATTTTTCACAATCTTTGTCTCCCTAAAGGAAAAAGGGTATAGCAATTACCTGCACTGCCCCCGACTAGTGTGTAACCACTAATTCTCTGTTGGTGGTGGTGTTGTTTTTATTGGTAGTCTCTCTGTAGTACCTATATCTCAGTTTAATAGAGAACTACAATACATGGAAACTTTAATATAAGCATACAATATGTGAATTTTAATAAAGTTTTTCCTTTGCTCTTGTTTTACCCTATTACTGCTGTATGTTATAGCCTTTGCCTGTGTGACACAGCCCAAATAGAGAAAACATAAAAGTAGAGAAGACTTTGACAGTAGTTGTGGATTAAAGTGACCACTTTCTCAACAATGCATGGGTGAGGCAATTTTCTCATGATGAGTGGTGCTGGAGTCTTCAGTAGCTACACCACACAAATACATTTCTGTACCTCTGTCTCCACCAGCAAGGAGTGTCAAACCAACAGAGGACCTCAGATCCTCTTTGTTGACGCTCTGTTGTTGCTGCTCCCCGCTCCTCTAAATTGCTGCATTTGATCCCCTCTTTCAGTGATGAACATCTCCCTTTTTGGGGGGGGTGGGGGCAGAGTTGCTGGTCTTGGGCTGCTCCTCGGGATTTTATGTTTCTTGTTCTTCCCTCAGAGGGGGGATGCTTGCAACAACAAAAATCCTCTTGACTCAGGCTATTAGGATGGCTGTGAGATATGAATCAGTGAAGATGTGGCGGTACTGTCAATACTGTCTGTCTCCATCCCGTTACATTTAGGATTTTTTTCATGTGAAATTATTAGCATTTTAGCACCACCAGATCATTTATCACACACTATTTCTTCCACTAATGACATAAAAGCGTACTGCTTTTTGTAGCGCTGAAAGTTACAGCTTTTTAGCCCTAATAAATTACCACATCTATTTTTGGTAACACTTTCTATAAAATAGCTTATAAGACATTACATGGTTAACTATAACTCACTGTACACTTATGTTTTATGACACTATCTGTAAGTGCCCATAGTAATTTCTAAGTACTGCTAATTTATAATGTAAGTGTTTGCTTACAGATTCCTTACTAAATATGTTTATACTGTTTTGTAACACCTCTTTGTTAGAAAACAGGGACCTTGGATGTATAGGTCCTTGTTTGTTGTGTATTATAGACTTTTATGGCCACCTGTTCATGTATTTGTGTTTGCTATAAATAAAGTGAGGTGCTTGCTCTTGCAGTGCATTACAAAGCTTTATAAACCACAATCCGTTCAAAGCACCCTTAGGTAAATTTCCATGTATTATTTTCTATTAATGTCATAAACGGATCAATGGCAGCAGTTGAGGCTGAAACTTGAGATGAAAGGAAATCAAGGTAACAGTAAAAATCTTGCAGCCTGAAGTGACTTCATTGGCTTAAGCTTGACATCAAATTGAAATTAATGTTGTTTCGACTTCCATTTGGATGCTGTAAAATAACTCCAAATGAAGTATCCTCAAAAGCAGTAAACCTTGCTCTGAAGAGTGCACAGAATACAGGGACATTATGCTCAAGTACATTTGAAGAGTTTGTTGCAGCGTCTCTGTGAAGCCTTTCCAAGGACACCGCAGGCCGCAAAATGCAAGGACAACAGCTTTTACTGTCAGTCAGGTCACCTTGTTTAGACATGAGAGATCAACGCAGGCGGAGGATTTTTCAGAGCCCAAATCACTTAGTACAATAAACTCACAGGTTGTTGCCTAGGTATCACTGTTGCTGGGACATATCAATAACTTAACACATGCTGATAACATGGTACTGTAGAAGAACACCACAGCCTCTCATATCATACAATGG
The DNA here is from genome assembly GCA_900302535.1 of Neoniphon sammara. Taxonomy (NCBI): domain Eukaryota; kingdom Metazoa; phylum Chordata; class Actinopteri; order Holocentriformes; family Holocentridae; genus Neoniphon; species Neoniphon sammara. The sequence goes on from OMKZ01026015.1 coordinate 21,909, forward strand.
ACACAATAGACAGTGAACCATGTACAAAATCTTAACATTCAGTCACTATGTATTCAGACAGGATGGTATATAGAGTGGTTGCACTTGTAGAGGACAATGGTTTATGTTGAGCATTGTGCTGAAGTAGCCATGACATGGTTATATTGAGGAAAATGAAGAATAGATAATGAGAAAGCCATATGTAAGTCTTATACTCTTGGGGATAAGAAAGTCAGAGGCTGTCATTCTGGACTAGTACAGGTCCTGAAGGAATGTTTTTGGAAAAGATAGTCATGCAGATTTGGATGATAAATTACAGCCAGTGTGCTGTTATGCTATCCCTGCAGGTGTGTTTGCTTTCTTGTCTTAAATTACACCTGTGTGGCCCCAAGGTACAGGATCAATGTCATGTTGCTGCTGTTGGGTAGAATCTTTGTATCTCTAGAATGTCACAAAGCAGCCATATTTTAAGACCGACAGCCATGCACTGCTGAAATTATATCAAAATTATTCTGTTTTTATAAACTCTTGGATCATTTTTTTTTCTTCAATACAAAGGCACTGTTTCAATTCAAATAATAGTAATCTTCAAAATGCAACCATTATCAAAGTTTTAAGGGGTTCTATCAGCAAAATCCATGTGGATTACACCTTGAAGCATATACAGTACGTGGTCATGTCTTAGATGTGTGAGAAAGCTTCTGTACGCTTTGAAAGCGTGAAAAAGATTGGATTTGATTAATAAAGCATTGTAAACAGCAGCACTGACTATGCATTTTAACAGGCATACAGCTACAGATGAAAAGCAGTAAATCAATCGCCCAGCATCCCATTCAGTTCATTGCTTTTCCCCATGCAGACAGTGCACACCCTTTACATCCATGAAACAGCACTGCCTAATTCACAAAGTGTTTCTTCCTTTATAGCAGAGGGGAGATAAAGCAGTGTTTGGCTCTCATTTGCATGGTATTATTAAAGGGAAGGTGAAACTTCTGAATGGTTCCACACATGCATATTATTGTAACAATGCCCCCCCAAAGTGGTGTTTTATAATCACACCTTTAACATTTATTAGCTTCATACATACCCTGAGACAATATTGGTTGTTGCAGGCGTGTGTAACAATCAGGTTTTTGGGTACGGCTTAGCAGAAAGTAAATTCTGTTTACAGCACAACTAAAGTGCAGTGACATTTCTGAGTTTAAATCAGAGTTTTCAACATCTAAAGTTTTGTGGTTTTAATAACAGAACAAAAGTACCAGAAAAAAAAAAAAACACATAACATTCACACTTCAGAGACTTCTAACTTTAAAGGACTACAGCCCGCTGTTGGAGTGATATAATTGTTACCAAAGTGAAATATTGCTTCTAGCAAGTCTGAAGTCTTTGAGCCAGAACAGCCCACAGGGTGGTAGCCTATGTCCTCTTTCTTAAGCATGAGATGAGTTTTATCCACTAGCAAGTTATTAATCTGCGGTAGCACGCGGTTGGAGAGCCAGGTCTATTTCCTCACGTAGTTGAACAGCACTGAGCTGCTGGTTTATTAACAGATATGGTTAAAAAAAACTTGCTCAAGGGCCTTTAGAGTGTAAGCAAAGATGGATATGTTTGGTGCAGGGAATTGAAACAAACATTGCAGCCTCCAGTAAGCCTCTTTCACCTCAAAGCCTCCGTGCCACCCCATGGCCACAAACTGACCAGAAAAAAGGACACTACTCATCTGATGAAAATAAACAGCTTGGTGCAAGTTCCATTCAATCATGGGTGACAGGGAGGACCTTTAGAGGTCCACTGCTGAGAGCCACTAGTCAAAATAGTGTTTGATTTGTAACCCTTGAAAAAGGGCACGCTGAACAGGCGGTTCCCCTTCATGCTGAACGGGGTCCGAGGCCCCCTCGCTGTACTTGTTGCTTCATGGCCAAGCTGCAAACCAACAATGCATCCTAATTTTGACTGAGGCTGATTATAATGCTAAATGATGCTGACTAAAACAATGATTATAAACCTAACCTTCCTTTACTTTAAAAACCTTCCCTTAATGGTAACCTTACAAAATATAAATAATCTATTTTTGAACATGTACTGGCTTGTTGTGCAAGGTAGGCCTGATGGGAACTGAAGTTATAAAGATGTCCTCTCATTGGAAGATAACACCTTGTTATGAAGATTTTTATCATTAACTATGGCAGTAGCCCTTGTATTTCTGGTATGAGTGCTACAGGTTTTCACCTTGGATAGACCTTAAACCTCATATGAAGTAAACCTGACATGAAGTGTACGTACATTCGTCAACATAGAGTTTAAAAGTGAACATTTAGTGCATGTCTGCGTCTTAAACTATGCCTTCTGAGGTAAAGTACATATAGACCTTTTTCACGGCATTTTGACATGAAACAGTCAATAAACACAGGTGTTACTAATCACAGTAATTAAGTGTCTGTACCTAAGTAGAACAGAACTTTAATTAATGTGACTAGTAACACCTGTGTTTACCTGCTATTTCATGTCAAAATGGTGGCTGTGAAAAAGCTGTATTGTTTTTGTCATTGTCTACACACAGACTTTTGTGGTGCATATATTCTTTTTATACATACAGCTGTTCCCTGCATTGTTTCAATATGTAATAATGTGTTTATCGCTTGGTCTAAAACTGGGCTATACATAGCCAGAATTGTCAAAAAGATCCTGGGCAATATGAGAGCTAAAGCACCGACGTGACTTTGCGAAAACCATCTAGTGCTCAGCGAGATTTATGCTGTCAAAGATTACCTTGCGCTACCTGCTGCCACCTGGTTTGTTGATTCCACAATGAGAGTCCTTCAGGATAAACACTTTATTCCATTTTATCATCTAATTTCATGAATCTGTATTGGGATCCCCGTGGCTCCACAGTCATTCTCAGGCAGTGGCACAGTCAAATGTTTAGTTAAACTTGCAACACATGCCAACGGGGTAATCCTGTTTTAGTGATGAGACAAAAAAAAACCAAACAAACAAAAAAAAAAAAAAATTTCCCTGTGAGTCTGGCAAATACAGAAACACTTCAGACTGTGACAGCAACATAATCGCTTCAATAACCATTGGTTTATTTGTCTACATGGCCCATTTTGATGTAGTCTGTGACAACTACCTCAAGCGATGAAAAACAACCAGCCAGCCCCATCTGTTTCAAAACAAGGGCATCAAAGAATGTTCCTTGGATATGTTTGCTCTGTGCATTTATTGTGTTAATGTCTTCAAAACAATAATATAATCAGCGCGCTATATGTATTTTGTTGACAGCTGTTTTGACATTAATGCTGTTTTCATGCCTGTGCCTTTATTCAACGTGTCCAAGTGAAGGGCGTGTTTGTTCAACTTGCACTGGGAGCACCAGTTTGCACTCTAGCAACAAACTACAGCAGACTGTTTGTGAATTCAGGGCAGCGTCTGAATTCCTGGTTGTTTATTCAGAGCATGACCTTCCGAGTGTTCAGGGTGCACAATGGCTGAGGAGGATCCTTCAGAGGTGCGAGTGGGAGTGAAATTATATCATGCCTCCGCTGGCTAAGCTCGCTGGCATGCTAGCTACTCACTCCTCAGCGAAAATAACTCTTCATCAGTTCACATCGTAGCACTTCATTTTAATTTACATCATAGCCAGAGGATTTATCCCAGAGGGTTATCGGTGTAACTGATCATTTTCATCTCCCGTTTCCCAAAATTTTGTCAAGTAAGCACAACATCTTACAATGAAAATATGCGCACATAAAAGTGAGAGAGATCTGTTTCCCTAACACAAAAGTGGAGGAGTCACGACTAGAGACAACCGCAGTTTGACACTTTAACAGTGCAGTGGAGGGTGAATACCTGGAGGTCAGGGTGGCAAATGGGTGTATATGTTTGCCTTCCACTCTGGTGAACAAGGTTCAACTCCAAGTTAATGTGAAAAAGCTTTCTGCAGTGAGCAATGTTTTCATTTTTAGCAAAAGTTTTGAGAAAGGGCGGGTGCTCGTAGCGGCAGCTGCTGCCGTTCGAGCAGCGACATGTCCCGTATTGTGTCTGACACTTTTAGATGCCAGGCGCTCCGGTGGCTCTTTGGGAAAGGGGGCTGGGCAGGATTCTGGCATAAATCAGCACAGGTTGGCATATGTAAATCACACGCTCCTCTGCATTTTTGTGTTGTAAGATATCCTTTTATTTTATTTTGTTTATTTTTATTTTTTTTAAGAAAATACTAGTCCCACATAAAGGCATCTTACTCAAAGATGAATCAGTGTTACATACTGAAAAAAAATTAAAGAGCATACATTTTACATTTGTTTCTTATTCAACTGCTATGCTGTCCTTTAAATTTATTGTACTTAAATAAACAAATAGACAATGTTGTGATGACAGCTTTTTGTAAATCTGAGTGATATTTATCATAGCTTGTAATGTCCTTCTTTAAATGCCTAAAAAGAAAAAAGACATCATGACAAAGGAAAATCATAGTGTACAAAAAGTCTAGAATCATTTGTCATTTGTCAACTGGACGCCTTAATTAATAATAAAAAACTAGCAAAAACTGAAAATACTTATTTATTTATTTATTTATTTTGCTTATTATTTTTTCTATTTATCAATAAAGCTCTCTTTTTAAAATATCCGTGGCTTTTGACCTATGGTGAAAACCAGAAAATCTAATTTGAATATGCCACTCTCCTGCACAGTACTCATTTTTCTGCCAGTGGAAGTGCCAAGGCAGTCTGACACAGGCGTCTGCCAGTGTCACAGACAGATCCACCCTTGTTTTTCTAATTTTACCCATAAACAAAACCTTACTCTAACCTTAAGCAAATTGTTTCAGTTGACTAACCTTAACTGAACTTTTATTTGCCCAAACCTAACCCTAACCTAAGCCCTAATCTTAACCAAAGCCTTGCCTTTATAGGGATGGTGAAGCCAGTGAAAAACAGGGATTTTCTTACTTATTGTTATTCTTGAGTACTATCTTCATCATCCACCAAGATTTGAGAGTTCCTAAAAGTTAATAACTGTCATAAAATGGAGTTTTAGGGGCTCTATTTTCTACAGTAATCCTTTCCAGCAGGGCTGGGCTGGCTTTAGTTCCTCTAAGGATAACAATATTGCCTTGACCCTGGTAAGACCAACCAACTGTGGTGAAAACATCCTGCTTGTTGGAATTGAAATAGCTACAGGTCTTAGCACTGCAACAATGTTAGCTAATGTCTTCCTAGCTAACATTGCTATAGAGCTCACTTGTTAAAAGCTTACACTTTGGAGGCTTGTAGTAGCAGAGTTGATGTGAGGAAGCCCGTGACTGACTCCATCACTAGCTACAGCTCCATATTATACTGTAGCACTTTTGCTAGCCCTTGCCTCTTCTGACATGAATTTAGCCTGGTAAAATAATCCTCAGTAAAACTGGGGTGTCCTGCTAACAAGCTAACAGTTGCTGTTAGCTACTCCTGTTTGTCTGTTTGACAACAGGTGCAGCTGAGGAGTCAATCAAATGTGTCCTGATTGGATCGCTCCACTCTTACATGTGAAAGTAGCTTTTAATCCTCAACAAAAAACGATTGTTTGACTTAGGAGAAATCAACCAATAGGCGTAAGACTTCAGATTCTCACTCTTTCATGTTTTCTATGCCCAGTGATGACAATGGAAATTATTTTGATGAAAAATGATGTTAGTTTACCATCCCTTTAACCACAGAAATAATCATTAGCTAAACTTAACTGTGTCAAACACATGAAAGTAGTGTCTCCAATTTCTTACTGTCACAAAATCCTTTCATGGTGAAGAAATTTAATCTTCACATTACTTGCATCCCCGACATGTGATGTGTGTTTGCTCTCATTTAATAAAGTTTTATGCCATCTGAACCGTTTTGTAGAGCTCTTGCTTATCTCTTGCTCTGGCACAATAAATCCCTGTTATTGGCACAACGTGGCCACTGTCTGTGGGCCAAGAAGGCAGAATGACATCATCCAAGAGGCTGACATGTTTAATGAACATGGTGAATTGAGTTCTTAGCTTATATGTCCTTCTGGACCACACACTGAAACAACCTCTGATATACAGTAATTGCAAAGGAATCATCCACCTACGCTGTCATCTCTTATTTGCATTCAGTGTGAGAGGTTGCATGTTAACAAATGTATGAATTATTTCTAATGACCAGAGGAGATATATTTCTGTGAGTTACCTATGTTATTATATTAAACATAAATCCTTCCCTACATCCCAGCCAACCAATGTGACAATGTTGCATTGCAGGATCACTCTCAGAGGAGTGAGGAGTTTAAAAATAGAAACTGTCAACGCTGGTTACTGTGAATGTCCACCCGAAAAAAACAGACAGCTTCCAAGCTGCCAAGCTTCCTGCAAAGCTGAACCTCCTCCTCATTTTATCAAGAGAGGGAGTGCATTTTGAATAAATATCATATCTGCCACCACTGATATTGATTTTCTATCCCTTTGAAAACTAAGACTCTATAACTGCACTTTGTATGAGGTTGTCAGTCTTGACACCCTGTGGAAAAAGTCCATTACCCAGCCACACTTCCTTTTTAAGATTAGAGATCAGACTTGACGGGGTGGCTTCAGACTTCTTTCTACTTCATTCTGGACAGACTAATGGAATCAGAATAGACACTATGACATTACTATGCAGTGCAAACTCTCTATCACAAAATCTGAGATACAGTACTGTACATGGCACACTAATTACTAGACAGCCATGCAGGCAACTTCCTCCTGCATCCAAGCACTGTTCTTGTCTTGCAAACAGCAATAGCATGCATGTAGCATAATGCAACGAAAATATGTATCAACAGCTTACATCTGTCATGGCACAGACAACTAAAGTAATGTATGGTTTCTTCCCCTGGGAGGAAAGGAGGAATGTCGGGAGTGAGCGAGAGAGAGAGAGAGAGAGAGAGGAAAGAAGGAGAGACAGAGAGGGAGGTGGGGATAAGGGAACAGAGAGAGCTGGCCAGAGAAAGAGGGTGAAAAAAGAGTGGGTGAGTGAGTCAGAGAGAAGAAGCAAGAGCGAGTTTTATGCTGGTGTGGACTATACTGCAGGAATCATGGCTGGAGACACAGCTATCATAACAAGTAAAGAACAGCATAACTGTTATGGGGAGATGCTGTGTAAATATTTCCTTCCCAAGTGCCATGTTTTGTTGCCATAGAAGCCTTGTGCATTTTTGGAGTGGGGGAGAGGTGTGAGAAGGGAAAGGCAAGTGTCCAGTGTTGCAATACACCTTTAATTGTACTGTATTAATATGATTAGGCGCTCACACGTAGGCTCAAAGGTAAAATAGCATTGGATGGGGAATGATGAGTTTGAGTATGTTTTTGGAGGGAGGCAGAAAATTGTAGTATGAAGTTAAACATAAGCTATTAATAGAATTTAACAAATAGTATAAGTAGGACTGACTGCCCATCTATTTTGTCCATCTGCCTCCATACTTGGTTGTTGCTCTAATGTTACCTTACAGTGCACACATCCTCCATCTCCTCCATCTCATTACAACACACAGCAGAGATCTCTCACACTTTTTACCATTCATCTTAGCATGTTAACAACATGGTTTTTTAATTTAGCCTCTGGATCAGAACATAATAAGAATCACTACTCAGTTACTCAATGTATGGAGGAGACAGAGTGCCTCCTCACTTCCACTGAAACCAGAGACAAGCAGAGAGAGGACGCAAGACACCAAGTAAAATTGCTGTTAACTGTTTGTCCAGATTTCAGGTATTAATTGTTAAATATAAATCATCTTCCACCTCCATAATATGATAAAATAGTAGAACAAGATCTAGATAGAGTTTTTTTTTTTTCTTCTTTTTTTTTCTCGACTTTGGCTTAATGCATGACAGTGATAGCCCCCTACTGACCTCACACTGCTGGGCAGAGAGGCTGTAAGACACCTGGGGGGTATTCCACAAAGCCAGACTACTGTGGAAAAAGATGATGCTATATCTATCTTGGTGATATTGGTTTGGATCTGTAAAACACAATTCAAATATTGGGTTTAGCAATGATTGAATCATGCATGCTGATGATTGCTAATAATAGAATTTAATAAGATATTTCATAATACTTCCTAAGGTTATCTGAGAAACTTCTAAATCCCACTGTGTGAAATATCCTTAAATTAAAATAAAGTGATATACTCTAAAATAAAATATTTTAATGGAACTAGCATGCCATTTCAAAAGAAGCATGGCTCAAGAGTAAGTGGTCGAAAGCATTAGCCAACCTAGGTCTTTAACATGCTGCCATTCATGTATCACCAGGCTTCTGAGGTGTTTATACTGTCGTCTTTAGCCTTAACTGGATCCCCAAAGATACCTGTTCTCCATCCAGAGATGTGATCTTTGAATTCTGTATGTAGACAGTGGCATAGCCGTTCTTGCCTCCATCAAGGCTGCAAGTTTCCTCCTCAGCAACACAGTATAATCCAGGTAAATGTGGAAGTATTTGCCATTCTGTAAAATGGGTCTCATTCTTGAGGCTTTACCAGGACTGTCAGTTTTCTCCTGAAAATAATGGTACTTGATGATCAGGCATGGTGAACCGCATGGTGAACTGCCTTTTTAGGCCTATGGTCAGCTGCAGCATAGCCAAGGCCTACAAGTTCTCTAGCAACTTAACAATTAACTGTTGTATGGTGCTGAAGCTCTTGTCCAGACCTGTTTTGCACCACGGACCGGTTTAATGTAAGGCATCATTTTCACGGACCGGCCTTCAAGGTGTGGCGGATAAATACAGCAAAAATAAAATGACATGACCGGCATAAAAACAAATGTTACATGCATAAAAAAATACAACTCACCATAACGCTGAATCAGTGGGAGCCCTGGGCTTGTTTTTACTCATTTTCGCTAGTTTGTGGGCTTATTTTTAAGGTAATGTATCACGTGACCAAGACAAGCGTCTTGACGTGTCAAGAGGCACAGACGGGTGTTAAGTGGGAGAATAATCCGGTCGTTAATCCAGTCATTTTTCAAAATAAAACATCTTTCAGACATTAATAATCAATACAACGGAAATGATATAAATTATTTATTTTTTCTGTGCAGCTCGGTAACAAATGACACATGGACTGGTACCATGGGGACCACTGATCTAACACATATTTAAATACCACATCAGACAGGACCAGAGGAACATACTGTGCACACAGGCTTCTGAGATGGTCCAACACAACAGGGTGTAAAATGCAGCTGAGAACAGGATACAATGAGCAGCATTACCAGGTTGTGGGGATTGTGTACAGGAGCATTTGTACTGAGTATGGACTGGACCCTTCAAAGTGGGAGACACCACAAAGAGTAGCTAACAATGATAGATCTGAGGTCCTGTGTGACTTCCAGGAACAGACAGATAAACAAGAACTGGCCAACCAACCCACTGTGGTAATGGACAAAAAAAACAGAAAACAGCAGTGGTGATGCAGGTAGCAATTCCCAGTGACAGCAACATCAGGAAGAGGGAATATGGGAGGCTGGAGAAGTAACAGAGACTGAAAGAGATACTGGAGAAGATGTGGAAAATGAAAGGGAAAGTGGTTTAGTGGTAATAGGAGCACTTGGGACAGTGATGCCCAAACTGGGACACTGGCTCTAACGGATTCCAGGAACAACAGCTAAGATCTCCGTCCTGAAGAGTGCAGGTCTAGGAGCAGCTAAGACACTGCGCAGAATCCTCAAGCTTCCATGTAGGAACACGAGAGTGAAGACGATACTCCCACCACCCATAGGAGGTAAGAGAGGAATTTTTATATGCATAGACATACATCATGATTTTTGATCTTGGATGCTCTTCTCTTTGTTTTGATTCAAATAATTTTAAACAGAAAAAAAGCATTCATGATCATACTGTCATGATCATAATGTAAGATTATGTTGGTGGTAGTGGAGTCTATTTTTTATGTACACATTCTGTGATAGGAAAATAGTACAATATAAATACAAATGATCAAACTATGCTCAAACTCAAGTATAGCATGTCAATCCAGCATTGTGTAAAGTAGCAAGGATGGAGACTATTTCAAACGCTGCACATTCACTTTATCAGTTCCAAAATTGAAAACAGGCCAACAAAAGTCATACAGAAATATTAACAATTATGTTAAGTGTGCAGTTTACAATATTGTACAAAAAATACCTTTAATTACCTTTAATACAGCAAATAGTTGGACTCACACTTATCAACAATCAGAACACAATGTGACTTTTTGGCGAGTTTAGATGGTAGCTGACCTGAGATAAAAGCAACAAGGAAGGCGGGAGAGTTTTGGCATTGTCCTGAACCAGACGCCACTCCATTTATGTGCACTTGAGCAGAGCTCCTGGATACACCAGTGGGCAGGTTTGATTTGTCACCTGTTTTCCACCCACAAACACTCTGTCCACCGATTAAATTGAAGGCACCCTGTCAACTATTGAAGTCAGCAATGCAGTCAATGGCTGTCCTCTTTTCATACTAACCTCTTGACAGCTCAGACCCCCAAATACAGCTTCAAAACCCAGAACAAAGAATGAAAATTTGTTTTCCGATCATTCCTTGGATGCGGGCGGTGCAGGTACTGATTTGGGGCAAACCACAGAACCAAGGTGAAGGTTTAGTGGAAAATTTGTAGTTTTTGGTACTGAAGGTGCATCGAGCCATGTTTGCTCCACTGGTGAAATGCAACCAGGTTACAGCCACATTCCACACGTTATTTACCTCTGCAGTGTTCTCTGGCTGACATCCAAATTCAACAGGGATGCAAAAGGAGAAAGACAAGACCTGAATGCTAACTCTCTCATTTTGTTTAAATAGTGGGAGATATGTTGGCATAAAAGTGACTTGATTCACTGCAAGACATAAAAAGAAATTTTATCTCCTCTACAGAGGTCCCTCTGAGATAGTAGCAGAGAGTTATAGCAATAGATATATGAATTGAAGGTCACCCTTCAAAGGCCTAAACAGTCTTAGAAAATAAAACACTGCAGACCACAAGAAAGTGTAAAACTGGCATGTTTATACATCCAACAGTAAATAAGAAGTGGGTATAGGCGTCTATGCTCTCAGACATTATATAAATGTGTTTGGAGGAAATTGCCTATAAAACTCCTCAGTTGCACTTCACCTATTATATTTTTACAGACTGCAAAAAATAAATGACAGCGTCAAAGCAAAGGGAGCGCACAGCGATAAGAATGCATTAGAGAGATGCCATTGTTATGGAGCACTGCATTTATTTTTCAATACCTGCACACAAATAGATGGACAATGTGATAAATATTGTGGAAGATGATAACTATTCAATACAGACATGGTGTCATGTCACGGAGCAGGCTCCTCTCCTTGGGGACAAGCTGAATAATGTACAGTGATCAAAATTTAATCAATCTTCTGCATGATTAAAAGATAGTAAATAAAATATATCCATGAGTGGCTCCCAGAGCTCTGTAAAAGAAGGGTTCACAAAGAGCAGTGAGAGATTGATGGGTCCATGCATTAGACAAGCATTCAGAGAGTTCAGTGGACAGAACTTGTATTTTGTATTTCTTTCCAGTCCACAGTCCTGCATGATCCGGGAACTTGAAAACAAAACCTTGTGGGAAATATGTTTAAAACATGTCAGTTTGAATTGGCTAGAAAAGTCAAGTACGTCTATCATCAAGATATAACCTAGCCCCTCTCAGCTCAAGCCGTTGATGGAGGGCCATAATAATACACAAGGTAGCTCTGTTTGGGCGTTATCCTTGCATTCTCCCTATGCAAATCATTAACTGCTGCTTCCTTTGTTAAGGAAGGTTGGTACAGTGTGCAGCTCTTCCTTTATCATTGGTGCTGCCAAGCCTGCGGAAATGAAAAGCAATGCAAATACGCCTGGCTTTTAGGAGTCTGCAGATAAAGCAGGGAGACCTTCAAACTGCAACGCTTCATCCGCTTCAGTTTAGCCTTGACCGAGGCATGCAAATTATACCTGAGACGTAAGAAGAGTGACGCCGCGAGCTGCACAGGCGCAAAGCTGGGGCTTGAGATAGGCAAATCTCTCCTGGGGCAGGGTTAATTGGCAGAAAATATCTATAGAAAGGTTTAGAAAAGGGTTTGTGAAGTCCCACAAAAAAAGCACACATATTTATGCTCCATACTGCTTGAGTCTTGACAGTGAAACGCTTGCGCAGCATTCTGGCCTCTCATTTTGTCATTTTGCTTCCAGGGAAGGATGTGTTCTACTGCTGACCCAGGTACAAGGTGCAATTCAGCACTGCTTTATCAGATCAGCATTATGTTCCCAATTCTCATCCGAGTTTTGTGGACTCTTTCAGGTGCTTCCTGCAGCGGTGTGATCCTCATTCTGTTTCTAGATACTGTTTTGCGCATTGGGTACTCCCAGGATGGCGACTATGAGCCAAAAACTGGGTAAATGAGAGCTTGCGGCAAAACTGAAAAGAGTACAAGTAAACAAAGCCTAGATTATACACATCCACAGAGAATGTTGAGGCATATTAATTGCAGAGAATGCATTTTCCACCACCCATGTTTAGTGTTTTGTGATAGCTAACTGAATCATTGCAATGCAGGGCGAAATGGGGGAGGCAAGATGACAATGGACTGAACAAAAAGTTTTGCACATGCTGTATGTATAAAACTACATAACCTCAGGTGCAACTGTAGGTGCTACCACTCCTCCATATTACTGACTGCACAATACAGGATCAAATTCCATTTCATGAAGCTACGTTGGAAGCCCTCGGGTGGCAACAGATAGGATGTGAAGCATCTAAATGCCGCTTCAGACACCCGAACCTCCACTCTGACTCTTGCGATCTAGACAATCACTCATGGTTTATTTTAGCGGTGACTTTTCCTGCTAGTTTCTCTTAGGCTACAGCTCCCCTACCCCATCCCCCCTTCAATGCTGACATTGTCAGCATTGAAGGGGGCCTTTATCTGCCCTGACTGCTCCATGTGGAGTAAGTAGGATGCTATTAATGCAACTCGCAGGTCAGAAGGCAGTGGCACACATTGACCTGATGATTGGTGAGGAGGAAATAAAACGCTGGGTCATTTACTATTCTGATGGATGGCGGATTTGTATTCCGCGAGGAGTTCTCTATGTGCATATATGTGTGGAGAGCCAGAGGGATGCAGGGAAAGACAGACAGTGAGAGGCACAGAGGGAGCGAGAGGAAGGTGATGGGTGGAGGAGGTGGGTGGGTGGTGGTTAGAGGGTCTCCAGTGAGTTGTCACCTGCAGTTTGGACTAACTTGTTTTGATCTTGCACATCTCCCAGAAGTGCAGTGCGACAGTGATGAGATAAACAGCTGGCACCCCACTTAAGGGGAAGGAGGTGAAGAGGCATAAAGGAGTAAAGACAAAATCAAGTTTAAGGGGGAACAGTTAGCTTAGGACATTCACTCAAGTCATTTCAAGAAATTCTATGCTGTCTCTTTATTTGGATTGTCTAATGTTGATATTCAACTATCAGGTGACAAAACATTAAAGTGTCATTTCCTCATTTGTTGCTCTATTGACCATGACAAGCCTAACCCTGACACCATTTTTATTCCTAAACTTGACCCTAATGCTAAACTTAACCTAATTCAGACACTTAGTATTCACTGCTTTTCACATGAAACTTGAAACATGAAAGTAGACTTCTTAGTAACACTTGATAGTAGATTGGATTAGATTAGATTAGATTCAATTTTATTGTCATTGCACAGAGTACAAGCACTAAGACAACGAAATGCAGTTCAGCATCTAACCAGAACTGCAAAACAAGCAGTAAAAGTGCAGTGCAATGTAAAAAGTGGAATAGCTATAAGAGCAGTATGAATGTGTAAAGATAAAGACAGTATGAGCAGTATTAACAGTATAGACAATGTATGTAAGTATGCAAGATATATGAATATCCAAGATGGATAAGTAATATATAGATAGTATCTGTAGTATGGGTATATACAGTATAATTCAGTATTAACAGTATGAACAGAGAAGTATGAACACGCTAAGTATATAAATAGAATAAACTGAAGGTAATCTAAGTGTGCTAGATAAATAACTATATAAAGATAGCATGAGCATTGGACTATTTAAATAAAGTGCGACCCTATATTTGAACCTGATTTAATTTTAAATGGTTACCAATCACATGGTGTAACTTTTATTAATCTCATGAATATATGAGAAAGGATTGATCTTGTTGTTTTTTCCATAGAAACATCTTCAATCAGATGATGAAATTGATGTCATTTTTGACTTAAAGCCAATGTTCTTGAGTAAGAAGTAAGGAGCAAATAAACTAGACAATGTGCCCCTTTCAGTGCGATGTCTAGAGGTTAGTGTATTGAAGGCGGAACACAACTGACTTCTAAATTTAGGCGCATTACATCAAATGTACTGTGTATCCATTCTATCTAGGTTTTCCTACTTCTACTTGAGAAAAGGATTTGTGTTCTTTTTCCTCCGTTGCCAGGTTCTGCTCCCAGCAGACGCAGGTAAGCTCATTGTCGTTGGATTTCGAAGAACCAAGGACAAAAAATCCCCGAAACGTTTCCAAATGATGGATAAAAGGCAGGAATCCCTGGTGCTGTAAGCTATGGAGGTCTAACAAAAGTATAATAGCTTTGATTATCATAATAATACTCATAAGATATACATACCTCCAGGAACAAAACCATCATCAACTATGTCAGCCACCATCATCATCATCACCATTATCATCATTCTAAAATCAGTCATATAAATGAAGATCAAACTCAAATTCAGATTTAAAGACGTTTTTAATTTAGCATAGACGTGTTAGACAACAAAAATCTTATAGACATGTCATTAATGTACCAATGGAAAATGAGTACTTTGTTTCCACATACCTGTGCTGATGTAAGTGCAATACTTTTACCAACGCTAAACACCAAATGCATCATTAAATATAGGTTTGCATTGCATAAAACTGTGCCTCATACAAGTCTCTTCTAACACAACAATACTGTTACAAAGTGACATTATTTTCATTTGTAGCATCATGTCCTCTTTACAAAAGGGACTGTAAGATTATTAGTGGTGAGTTCATTCATGAGTATTAATATTCAGTGCATGGATAACCACTATACAAATCCACTGTGCGCAAAAGAAAATGAGTGTCCATCATAGGTCACAATACTTTTAAGATTTACTCAGCAATGTTAGTGGGGTACTGAAGCAGTTTGACAATGCTGCCTATATGGCAGTGTTTATAAATGGATCATGTGTATTTCTAAAAGGCTACTCAAGCACAAATACATGCTCATCCCCTGGCTAAAGCTGGATGGATAACCGCAGTCGTGACCATGAGGGAGTTGTGGCTCCAGCAGCGCTGAGTCTCACATTAGAATATACATTTCTAACATGATTCTGAAATTTACATTTGGATGAAAGCATCCACGGACAGTTTGCATCACCTTAATTTTTGATGATTCTGGCCGACAGCAGCATGTAGAGATGCTTCTGAATCCCAATGGTACGGAGAAGCAGAAAATGGAATATAAACCTCATCGTGCCTCGGGGAAATACAAAACATGGACTTTATGCTTCATCTGTGATGAAGAGATAAGGAGGATCCATGTGTGGGAAAGGATAAGAAGAGATAGGAAGAAAAGCATACCGTAACCTTTATCCATGTTTCATATTGAAAATCCTCATTGCTAAGCCCTTAAATGTCAAAACATATTCATAGTTGAGCACTAACATAGTCTTGGCCTGATATGTCACTACATTGCACAAACAGGGCACTGTAAAGTACGTATATACTTTGTTTTGCCAGCCAGGTAGATGCCACTGTGAGCAGTCTACATCTTCAAACTTGCCAACGTATAAATAACATTTAATTACGTAGTTAAACAACCCACAATATTAAGCATACAAGGTACCATGGAGTTAGAGAATGTATCTGAAGGTTACGTACAAAAAAAAAATACAACTGTTGTCCACTGAGTGTGTTTATATCCAGATTATTCTATGCACCAACTGATATCAGGTCATATTCTTCATAATTTGTTTATGTACCGCCACTCCACGTCTGACTCAGGAAATATTCCTGTTTGCATTAAATCCACAGATTCCCCATATAACCTTGATATCAGAGGTACTCAAGATGGGATGACATCATAACTTTGCATCCTGCCTAAGATTGCAGCTAATATACATTCTAAAATCTTGATATGGCCTTATAATAGGTACTTTGAAATACCACATCTAGACCAGAATCATGCTGAATAACATTGGAAATTGATGTGCACATAAACACACTCATTGCTATTTCTCTTAGGTAGGTTCCCTCTGTTCCTAACATAGCCGACAGCAACTTGGATGGCTGCGATGCTTTTATTACATCATCTGTTTATTCAAAATGGCTTTTGATGTGTAACTGGGGTTTCCGGCTAATGTGTGTTGAACGAGCCAGGGCGCGCATTTGTTTCATCTGGCTGATAGAAGACGGTGAATAATGAAACACAGATATCTGACACGTACAGTACTTGATGAAGACAGTACTCTAAAATGCCGTACACCAAGAAGCCTCCAAGGGTTTTGTCCCGTCAAATGAATTTGGATGATTGATTTCCTCAATCTGAATGTAGGATGGGCGGTGTAAAACAGTGGCCTCGCGTAACCTTTGTTTTCACTGTGGCTTAAAGTTTGATTTTACTGCAACAGCTGTGGAAGGATTTGTACAACTGGTCCATTAGTAACGTGACCTTCCTCAACAAAGGCACAGCAATTTGAAGCTGTTAGAAGCAACTTTTTTTTTCTGACACTGAACACTCACAGTTGCACAGTTCTCCACAGTTGCAACAGAACAGGGAAAAATGAGATCGCAGTCTATTTTTTTGAGAGCACAGGTTCATTTCTGAGACACAATAGAAGACACAGTACATTCACATTGTACGGGGATGACAGAAAGGCTGGCCGAGCTAATAAAGTAACACTAATGTGCTTTGTGATGCTATGGTAGTTCCCAGCTTCTCAGTCCTAAACAGATGGGATCTCTCCCGCAGGATCAGATAAAAGATGTCCATCTCCAACTCTGCAGAGCATGGCAGATTCAGCAAAGGCTGAGTCTCAAAGGAGTGCTGTCCGCTGGTGCTCACGTAGAAGACCTACGCAGGAAAGAAAAATCTGTGGGAGAGCTCAGCTCAGGCAGCAATGATGAGGTTGAATTTAGGCATATCCATCTTAGGAGGGGGAACCGGTTCAAAACTGTCGCATCGAAGTAATCTGTGGCTGGCTTTGCTGCTGTGGGTGAAGATGAAACACAGTCTTGCACATTCAAAGTGACCTATGAGAGGACATTACCTCTTGCAAACAGCAGGTCTTAGATTCTTTATCACATGAGCTAAGTCATCCATCTAATATGGAGCAGTTTAACAATGGCAACACCCTCTAATCACCTACTTAAATCCTGTGAATTTCTGGAACAGCTGATTCAAGGCATGGCTGGGCAGACATCTTTGAACAGTACACTGCATTGCCACATGGATTCCATGTCACACAGTCAATGGAAGTTGCCATACCATAAGAATATTCTCTAAACACTCCCCAATTGTCCTAGTACCTGCTGATGCTCCTTCCCTTAGTCTGCGGAAGCCCTTGCCTCCAGAGATGACTGCTGCAGAGGTCACCCTGTCCCTACGTCCCCCATCCCTCTCACAAGGACGCCCCCGGACCCACATTTCTGGGTCATCGCTGAGCTCATAGATAGACCCGTCCTCCACGCTGTGCTCCAAAGACTCCAGGGAGGAGTCTGAAGCCTCGTCACCCAGAGCCGTTAAGGGCCGTCCAGGCAATCCGGACGTGGAGCGCAGCTTGTACTGCAGCAGGACTCCGCGTCCCTTGCCTCTCCCTTCTCCCTGGTAGGAGCTGGACTGCTGCAGGGATTCCTGAGAGGAAGTGTCACTGCGGTCCTCGCCTCCACAGGCTGAATCTGGGCCATCCCCAACTGAGTCCCTCTTCAACAGATCAGGGGACAAGGCGCTGGTGGTGGCCACCAGAAAGTCCACGGGCCCACAGTGGGCGTTTAGAGAGATCATCCCCTTTCCTGCAGGAGAAAGGCAGCCAGAACAGAACAGATATTAGTCCAGAGCAGGGCTGGTGTCAGTTCACTGTGCACTCTGTTCAATTCAGGAAGAGTGTCTCTTCAAAATAAAACATTTTTTTTTTTTTTACTATAAATGGTTCAATATGTAAGTAAATATTTGAGTATGAATACTCTTTCCTGTGCAAGTTTGATTTGCACCAGTGTAGCTGACAACTTCGCATACATCAATTTTCAAGTGGTTGATTAAATTTTTTTTTTATTATATAATCACTCTTGTAATCATAACCCTAGCTAGGCTGTGGTGCATTTACATATTGTATAATCAGCTGGCTTGCAATGAGATGGTCAAGAAGTAATGTTTATACAAGTGGATGCTAAACATAATTCTATTGCCATAATAAATGCTGAAAGGCAGTTAGAAGAATATATGATTTCTGTGTTGCCTGCCCAAAAATATTTGCACCAATTCCCACAGCCAGAAGAGAAATGTGAAGTGTGACCTCAATAGTGGGCAGTGCAGAATAATTTTCTACCCTGAGAAAAAAAAAAAAAAAGTCATTGCTTTCCTTATGACCTCTTGAGAGCCTGTTCAATCATTGTCAGTCTCCTAGCTTTGATCCATACCTGTTATTTTGGGAATGCCTTCCAGTTTGGGAACTGGAAGTGTGATAATGAAGCCTTGGGCAGTGCCCACCCATAACAGCCCCTGGCATATGAGAAGACTCGTGACTCGCATGTTCTTCTGACCTGCAATACAGGAAATACTAGGTTATAATTGAAAAGTTATTGCTTTTTTATTTTTATTTTCAAACTGAGATATGTACTCTTAGTCATCTACTGTTATAAAGTGACAGAAAGCAGATAGATTTTTAGGAGTGCTGGATAAGTCCCTGTTGATAAAATGAGACTTTTCAGACTGTATCCACTGAATCTTCAGCTTCAAACTTCAACTTTAGCATTTTTTTTTCCAGAAGTTCACCCAAAACTGATAGATCTACTCACGTTTTTCATCCTTTGGTGTTTGCAAAAGTGGTTTGCTATTCTGATGCAATGGGCCTTTAACAACTATAATTAGACCAAAGGGATGGCCACCATATACATTAATGGGAGTTTCCCTCTCAAACCACAAAATGCTGGGAGGAGATTATGGTAATGAACCACCTTTTCTGATTTACTAAGGCTGATAGTTATTATAGATGCAGCGAGTGTACGCACTATTTAATTAACGCTTGTGAAAAGCTTGTCTTAATTTTGGCGCTAACATGTTTGGTTTTGTTATTGCTCAGAGGAGAAAAGTCCTGCCATCTCTCCTTTATGTCAGTGATGGGATGTTTTGTTCCTCACACTGTGTTAACGCCATCAGAAATACTGTTTGTTAGTTTCTTCAGCTGAAACCACCCTGCTGCTCTTATTTCTCTGTCATTCCTTTATTGTTAATGCCCTGCTGTTTCCTGACAGAAAGATGCATTTGTAAATTAGGTGGTTATATTGCAGCGGCTATATGTTAATTTGTGTAGGTGCAGCTCTATTCATTTTCATTCTTAGTAAATAGCGTTCATTTGGCCACACCCACAAGCACAACCCATGACAAAACTCAGGGTACTTAGCACCTCTCTTAGTGCTCTTATCTGCCCTGTAGTGTTTTGGAAATGAACTCCTCAGTTCTAGCATGATGAAAAAATGAACAGCAACATATTTGTACTTTTATTGTTGCTTATCAGTGGGTAGCTCTAGGTAAAGTTTAAGCTCTTTGATCGAGCCATATTTGACAAACTTTACACAAGCACAAAAACGTCAGCGTAGCCACCCAAGGGTTTGGGTTAAACAAGATTAGAAGAAATTGGATTTGCCTATTTGCTATATGACCTACTTGAAAGGAGAGCTATCTATGATAGTTTTCCTTTCCTTCCCATCATAGACTTTAATCATTTAAAGAGTAAAATTATAAAGCTGTGCATTGGAACCCACAAATCATGTTATACATTCATAGGTATAACCCACATCTACTGATATGAGTGACATGTAAATAAAAGGTGATGCATTTATTTATTTATCTGTGCCCATAGTTAGATAATCAGATCCAATGGAGTGTAGCATACATCATAGCATATCTAACTTGGTATTAGACTTTACTGAGGTTCTCTGCTTTCCCTCATAATGTGATAAAGTAAGTACTTATGAGTGATTAATGTCCAGGTTCTGGAGTATAGATAATCCCTGAGACTGTGCAGTTACTTCCTTGTATAACAGCTTGCTCATTTTCTCCACATTCTGTGATTGTCTGTGTATATTTCATATATATACAGATATACTGTGCTGTGAAATTGTCCAGTGCAGTTGGGTTTATCTAGCACCGCATTACAGCGCTGATTGGGAAAGAGTAATTGCACATTCTCATTGCAGATGCAGATCCTTTGTTTCCAGTTAACAAAGAGGCGAAAAACAATGTTTGTTTATGGGTTTATTTCTGTATTCCTTTTGTGGTCCCTTTGCTCTTGGCTCCCGCTGGGACCTAGTTATCTATAGCACCATTTACAATAATATTCATGGCAACCATAATTGAATTACACCAGCAGTCATGTGATCACAACTAAGAGAATACTCATTTACATGTGGAACTATGTTTACTTGGTTGTTCTCTGCCATGCTCAGATTATGACGTTTGATTTGCATGAGCAGCTCCAGAGCGTCATTAATGCATTAATTTCACCGTGCACAGACAAACATCCCAAGCTGTGCCGCGCGTGGAAGAGGAGAAGATGGAGGCAGAGCTGAGGTGCATGTTAAGCATGCCGGGAGTGGAAACCTCGGAGGGTCACAGCGGTGAGTAAGAGGCCTGCACAAAGAGCTCCATCTTAGAAATGTCAGCTTGCCTGCTCACATCGCCACTGTGTCTATTTGTACTTTGGTTCGAAAGCTTACGGTGAGGGAGTGATGTTCACGAACACCCACTCTTGGGTTACCATGAAATCTGAAGTTAAGTCAGAGGATGTGGGCGCCAGGCATTGTCTTTAAGAACAGTGATAAAGAGGGATAATGACAAAAGCACTCGAGATTAAGGAGGTATAGCTTAACCTCAAGCAATCTCGCACCTTCCAATTTTTGGAGCAATGCACACACTCTGCAGTGTGCAGTGGGTTTATCGTGGGAGCCGGTATTTGCCTTAAAAAGAAGATGTCTCCAAAGATAAATGTTTCCCTGTGATATGTCACTGAGGACTTTATTTTAGAATATTATTTTTTCACCCTAAGGATAGAACTATTAAAGGCATTAGTGGAGGAGAGATCAGCAGTTTCCACTGCCTCGGAAACTTCTCTGTTGTTTACTGCAACTGGAATTCCCTGTTGAGTATAAATCACATTAAGGGGAGAGGATTAGGGAGTATATCATTACTGCATGTCCTAGCATAAGTCAAGGAGAAACCTAAGGGAATAGAGACCCCATTGATATGTAGTAACTACCAGTGCTTCGTGTGCAGTGTCTATGCTTGTAGAGTGTCAGGGGATCCTCTTTTCTCCTGTGAGCTCAACAAATCACGACTTAAGTCAAAGATCCTTTTCCTTTTGTGGACCCTGAAGACATGAGCCTGGCAACTCTTTTCTTTTCACCCCTGTAACTTCCCCCGGGGCCAAGCCTCGAGGCTGCCACCCTCCCTCAAATCTGCTGCATATTTCAAGGGGGAAGCACTGGCGCTGGGTGAGAATGACCTCTGGGTCACTTGTTTTCTCCAGATACCATGACCATAGGAGCTCTGCTCTCCTTAAAGTCTCTTCTCAAACCAGAAAAAAAAGAAACTTTGATCTAAAAGAGAAAAGTTTGGTCTCTGTAACTCACATCTTTTCTTTATTCTTCAAGTCTCTACCCAACCCACAAGAGAGAACCCACTTTTTCTGACGAGATGGAGCGCTACCATCGCTTTGAGTATTGCTCTAAATACATCAATCTCTGTCTGGTGTGATTCAACAGAAGGACAAAATTGTCTAAATCCAGACACATTTATACCACAAGCTCAAGCTCAAAATGATCCTCATATGTACTGGAAAAGCTGATGGCCTGAGTGCCTCAGGTCTGAACATGTTTGAATCGGACTGACGTTGAGTCTACTGTAGTTACCACCCCCAGACTTAGGTACGCTTCATCGCTACCTAATTTGTTTACCATAGCTCCCTGTAAAAAACATTCAAGGTAAAAGACCCGGGCGGGCTGATAAATATTTCATTCATCATGAAGGAAGGCACACAGGAAGTGATGGGCTATCTGTGGCAACCTAAAGAGACTGCAGCGAAAAGTGAAATGAGGGTGAGAGAGGATTTTAAAGCAGATGAGATGAAAAGTGAGGAGTGTGGGGAGGGGGAAGCAAGCAGGACAAAAAGAAAGCAAAAGATTAACTCAAAAAGGAAAGAGAACGCGTGAGCAAAAGGGAAACGGAGAGCTACATATAGGAAGAAGGGATAAAAACTGGCATGATACCAGTGTACCGGGGACGTTGAACGAAAGACAAGAGTGTTTCCATGGAAACTCTTTGAATGAAAATCTGTGATTCTAGCATTTTACTGCTCCTCGGTGACTTTATTTCTTTTTTTATTAATTCCTCTTTCTCACCCTTTGGCTCTATTAGGGCCTGGCGAGTTCCTGGGATAGATACATATTCAGGTCAGTCCCTGGAGTGCAGGACCCAAGGAGCAACATGGACGAGACCAGAATACCATTCTGGGGAGAGCAGTATCATTGTTGCTAAATAGGAGCCCTCTCATTGTTCATGTACAATGCAGACCCCAAAAAACTGTCTATTGTATATAACAGATCAAACTGCGTGTACTCAAATCTAAGCAAAATTTTGTTGATGTATTGTCACTGATGAAAATAATCATAGTTATGTATTTTTTTACCAGAGCTGTCAGTGTTAACAAATCAGTTGCATTAAGCACATAATGCATTAATTTTTTTAAAATGGCATTAATCATGACTTTCATTATTCCCTCTAAGTGCATATATAATTGGGCAAATAAGCAGCAGTGTGTGGTGTAGCCTGTTGGCTGTGTAGCTAACTTCCAGACTGTGTTGGTCACATCGTGGCATTGGAGAAAACAGACCACCAGTGTGATACTGAATGGTTCTTTTCACTTTAAAAGAGATGGCTTGATTGACAAAGCATATCATGTATGCACCTTGTGTGAAGTGGAATTTAAGTGTCACTGAAGTTAAAAATGTCACAAAAACAGCCCTTGAACTGTATTTGAAAAGCTGACTGTTCACACAAGAGGTAAGTTGTAATTTCATCTAGCTTACTGGTTGGTGTGAGTGTTTTCTTGTAGGTGCAGACATGTAGGGATGCAGTCAGGTACAGAAGACAAAAAGTATAGCTTGTTTAGCAGCAGTTTTGACCACAACCTTATTACGGCACTTAAAGCAGAGCCAAGCCGAACAAACAGTAGTTAAAAACAGCATTACTTCAGAAAAGCTCCTACCAAAACCTGGTCCTGGGAGCCAGGAGAGACACTGGATGGAAGGCTGCTTCCCCTGGAGCCGTCCTCTCCCAGGGCTCCCAGGACTGGGTTAAACTAGACTTGCCAAGTCTTGTTTGTGGAAGATAGGAGAACAATTAAATTTACTTAAATTTTAAGAAGTTGTGTGGATTGGGTTTTCATTGAAATCCTTTTGATTTTAAAGAAAGAATACAAAAAGTAATTTTTTTCTCTATGTTGATTATCTTCCTAATCACTCCATTCTGTTAGGAACTGCTGTGCTTAAAACAGTTTTGAATCACAAAATTAGGGATAAAATTTAGATTAGTGTTGATTAACTATTGAAATTCAAAGAGTAATTGCAATTCAAAAGTTTATTGTTTGACAGCCCTAATTTTTACATTAAATATCAGAAGTCAGTGAAGACAGAGGGGCTGACAAAAAGGAGCCTTGAGCAAAAATGTTGAAGTGGCTGCACTGTGTGTTGGATAGAATGTGGCCTCTAGATATGTGGGTAAAGACAATCTCAGTGTGATGTGGGCATACCAGGATTCAGTAGTGCTGAGCGTGTTGAGATGTTGATTTCCTGCAGAAGCTCCAGTGTTTCAGTGTGAAAGAGGCGAATGGAGGAGCCTTCGGAAAATGCCATCCATACCCCTCCGCCAGCACGTACCATGTGTGCCACGCTCACCATGGGGTCCGGGTGCACTTCAAACTTCTGCAGTGGAGAGGGGGGTTGGGAGGATGGCAGTACGGGCACAGTTATAAATAGCACAGAATAGCAAGAAAGCAAAATCACCCACAGCATCAACAAATGACATTATCTCAATGGTGAAAAAAAAAGCAACCAAAACTGAAAGGTTATCTCTCCCTGGAATCTCAGTCTGGTCTTTTAAACGAGAAGGAGGTATAATATTTTGGATTTTGTTCTGCTTAATCTGTGGACTTTATTTGTACCATTGCAGCATGACTGCAATTTAATTTTGGCCTTTTCACTTTAGCCCTCCCGCCTTACAGCAAATATGTTTTAATTGCTCTGTCTGTGGAGAAAATGTTTAATCTTGTGCTGGAATTTTAGCAATATGAGAGCTATTGTGCGCTACCGTTCTAGTTCATTAATTAAACATGCGTGCCGTCATTTTCCTTGCGCTGATAAAATACATAAAAGAAAAAAGCATGCAAGAGTCTAAACCAGGGGTGCCAAACCATGAACCATGTAGGCCGAGAGTACTATTTTAACAGAAAGAAAGAAAGAAAGAAAGAGTTACTTGTCAAATTCCTCTCAAGGAGGGAAATGTTTCTTTATTTGAATTTTAATAATTTGTAATTTAACAAAAGTGGAAACCCAGTATGATGTGGGGAAGTAAGTTCAAATCATAGACATAAAACAGTCATGCCTGTGCGGACTGTTTTGTGGATCAGCATGTAACCAAAAAAAAGTGTGCAAAGCTTTTAATTTGCTATGGCAGTTGGTGCGACAGTCAATTCAGAGCTCATTTAAAAATTGTTAATTCATAACAAAACATTACCGGATAACTGCAGTGATCGTGCACATGATGAGGTCAGTAGAAGCCCCCTGAATCTTGCATGCAGTTGTTGCTGGAAACTTGCTTTTATGTAAATAAAGTCTAACTCTGCCTCTAAAGTCAGTAATTTATCGAGTCCCTGACGCACAGGACCCTTTTTTGCATCATTCCCCTGGCTTCTATCTTTTAAAACCACAATGGAAAAAAGGGAGTTTCAGGCACACAGCCTTAATGAGTAGCTGGAAAAAGTGCAATGAGTCTTATCATGGCAACACATGCAGCCCCCGAGGTCCAAGGCATGACAAGGGTTGGTTTGGGCATCTTCTTGGAGCTCCTATCACTGTCAGTGCACGAGTTGGGGGCTGGGCAATTAGTCAGTGAGAGGGAGTGAGCGGAGTTGGGAATGCACCCCCACCCCCGGCGCACCGGCGGACAGGGATTACCACCTGTTTGTGTGCCCTTGCCAGTGGGTCCTCCTTTGTTTGAAATTGGGAAAAGGAAAGAAGGCTTTGATGTGTTTTCTCTTTTAATTGACTCCTCAGCAGTGGGTGCCGGCTCCGCCTGGGAAAGGATATGCAATGCATCTCTTCGTTTTTTCAAGTGCAGCCATCAAAAAATTTAGATATCCATAAACAAAGGGAGATTTCACCTTCAATAACCCACTGCAATTCAAATGAGTTGACAAGTTTAGAAAGTAAAACAGCCTTATATTATGTGCTGCAAAATTAGCACATTAAACATGAACAAGCGTAGTGGTTCTAAAAGGGACTCTTGACTAATTGTTGGCTGACATACTGTAATTGTTGGATGCCATCTTGCCTACCATATGTTTTAAGCCACCTGGAAGGCATTCTAGGGTACTGAAAGTATATAATGGTCTTATTGGACTGGGCTCTGTTTGTACCAAGGAAATCTCAAAAAAGTGGCCACGAAATAAAAAATAAATGGTTTATTTACTGTTTGCAAAAAGAGCTCACACTTAAGCTAAGGTTGCAAAATAGAATTCTCCAAACATTTATTATGGGCATGGAAACCAAACATGTGGAACGCCCGTTGCACAGTGTCAAATACAGGATAAGTAAAGGCAACATCTGCTACACCCCAACCAACAACCTGGTATTAGTAGGCTGAATCCAGCATTGCTTACAGAGATGAGGTGGTCAGTGAAGCGTGACAGTGGTAATGTGCCCTTTACACCCTACTCGACAGTGTCACACTAACAGTGGCTTCCCTCCTACGGTCCTTCACCAGCGGTGGGGAGCAGCAGCGGCAGAGGCTAAAGCCATGAACACTAAAGCTGGTCTGAACAGCTCATTAGCCTTTCATTACGCCAGGTGACAAGGTGTCTCTTTCCTTTCAAGAGCGGTAAATCCACATCCACACTCGCGGCCCTGGAGAGGGAGATGAGTGGACAAGTGAGTGATCGAAGAAAGCCAGTGGAGAGAGAAATAGTAATGGGAAGAGGAAGGAACAAAGCCTGCCAGTCAGTACCGATCAAAGCCTGTACGTCCATAGATGTCCTCCTTACTTTAAACCTTGGCTGCATGGGTGGGACCTTTGATAGAGTGTTGATGGGAGGTTCATGGAACTCTGTCATAATGAACAGAGTGAGAAACATGCAAAACTAAAGTGTGCACACAGATCTAAGAACACGCTAGTATGGACTAAAGGACACTTTGGTGGAAAAAAACAGAGTGCAGCTTTAGCTTTGGGTTCCGTTGCTGACTGAACCAGTTGAATTCTTGGCAGAAAATTAGCTGTTCTGCCTCGTGCAGGGACGTCTCCATTTCCTTTTCCAAAGCATGCCTCCATTTCCTCTTCAAATTCATTTCCTTTTGTATATCTTGTGGTCAAATCTTTCAAAATGAATTGCGTTGAGGTAAGACTTGCTGAGCTTGTTACAGAATATCTGCTCTTCTAAGACCCATCAAACAGCGTCTACATACTCATAATTGTATGTACACTTTTGCATGTGGTGATGTCTTGTTGTGTTTCAAGCAAGTTTGAGCTCATTATAAGTATGCTGTCGCTTTTACCCAGAACAAGCTGAAGGTGGTTATGCTATTACAAACACACACCACTGTCAAGGCCCTGACCGTGGAGCCATTTACAAGGGTGCCATTTCTAACAGCTCTGTGTGGGAATCATTGGTGTAAACAGAGGAAGGCTACAGTGTTCTGCGAAGTCACGGATAAATGATTCAAAAGTGCAGCAAAAACTGACAAAGTGGTGAACATCCTGAGGGATGGATGGAAAGTAGCGGAGTGAATTTGAGTCCACAACCCTCTAGCCTTGCTCCAAGTCATGTGCCTTGCTCCAGGTGCCAACTACGGCTTCCCAGATCCCGGATATGCACCGTAGCCCCTGTGAAGTCAGCCCTCTTGAGTCCACATTAGTGAGGAAGACAAGGTTAGCAAAGAAGTAACCAGAGCTGACCTGTTAAGCTCTATGGGAGACACAGTGAACCAGAACTGTGCTTCCACTGCGTGGCCACTCAGCTGATTAAGCTCCTGCCTCTGGAGGACTCCGCAGGGGAAAGAGGTGAAGGAACAAAGGGAGTCATCCTTAGTTAAACTCGCTCCTAATGATGAGGATCTTGAGGCAGGCTCAATTAGGATCTGTACTGTTCAGCCAAGATCCATTAAATTTTGTCACCTCCTTCTTTTGACCAGCTGTTAGACTAGTAGCATTCCAGTGAAAATAAAATGAATTTTGACTATGTACTTATGTGAATGTGATTTACACTGTTTTTCTTTTGTAAACTGCTGCATCTTGTTTATTTGCAGCTTTCATCTTTGTCAAATTGCTACGTCCTTGGAAAAGTCTTGATAAAGCATATTAGCAATCTCAATGGGAATATGTGGTTAACTAACAGTTGCACTTTGCCACCTTCCTAATTATCAGGTTTTTGATGAAAACTCACAAGATCTGGCAAACAAGGCACACATTTTTATTCATTGTTAGTGTTTTGTTTGCTTGTTTGTTCCAATTCAGCATATTTTTTTAAACCTGTATTTATCCAGGAAAGGTTTGCTGAGTAAACATGTTCTTTTTCAACAAAGCCCTACTTCACTTTTATACAGCTTTGCACATGCACACCTGGGAGCTGTAATTAAATGAAATGGCTTGCAGTTCAGCATCTGAATACTGTAATGTCATTACCTTGGAGAGTTTGGTTTCTATCATTCACTTTTGTCTGTCAGAGCCAGAGAAGTCTGCCCCCTACAAACATCTAATGGCAGTACAGATAAACACCTTTGAGAATGACTTCACAAAAATGGAAAGCATGACTGTGACAGCAGCCAGAATGATTTTCTGGAGATAATGGTGTGTATATCAACATCATAACTCAGAGCGCTACAACAAAATAAAGCTTATTTGGGTGTAAAAGCCCCAGCAAACATTCAACGAATCTACAAAGCCTTCTATTCGTTGTCCATGGAGCAGCTCCAGGCTGTAAATCTTGATGACATCACAGATTAGAATGCTGGCTCTCTCAGGCTGTGTGCATAAATCTTCTCGGAAAATGAAAGGAGAGGAAATTTTCCTCAAATGCTGCAAAAAAAATCTTGTCTAGCAGTTTTTCTTATGAAGCCATCCATTAAGATCCTCAAATGTTTTAGTAAAGACTGGGCATATTTCTCATCCGAGATGGTGGGTGGAGTTGACCTTGAAACTAAGAATGAAATGAACCTAGTGTATCTGATGAAAGCTTATCATTTGATTGGTTGATTGGGATCAATCCTCCCCTAGGCAAATTAATTTGAATTGATAAACTTCTTAAAGGACCATACTGGTGTTTTGCATGTTTAAGCTCATACACTGCAGTTCACATATACTTTACATTGCTACCCAGCTTTTTTCAAAGCATGCCATACTGTTTAGATGTTTTATTATGTTTTGGATACATTCCAGGTAGCCATTCATTTCCATTTATTTCAGTAGAGTACAAAAGTCATCTTGCAGAGACTTTAAATTTGCTTAAGACAGGTAATCCATCACAGCCAACATCCAGCCTGAATTTGTTTTTGCTACAGCTACTTTACTGTTGTGTGGTAATTCAGTGTAATGCCCACTTTGACTTGAGAAACCTACAGGTCTTCTGGTGTGTTCATATGCTGGCAGGAAGCTCCAACATCCGGAACTTCAAAACAGCACTGCATTCACCTGCTATTGTGTTGGGAAATCAAACCCAGAAGGCAAGTTATGAGCAAACACGGATGCCATGAAAAGGATGACTTGATTGGCCGCTTCTTGCTTTATGTTATGATTTACAGCTTCGCTAACTACCAAATAGGAAATATGTTTTTCTGGTGTTTACCCAATAGCAGGTGAATGCACCATTTCTCTCTGTCAAAAAATGCTTTCCATGCAGCGACACCCCCCTAACAGAATGTATGTCTCTGCCAGCAAATACTCCCTGAAGGAAAGAGTGAAAAAAGGTGGTTTTGCAACCAAAATATT
The DNA here is from genome assembly GCA_900302535.1 of Neoniphon sammara. Lineage (NCBI taxonomy): Eukaryota > Metazoa > Chordata > Actinopteri > Holocentriformes > Holocentridae > Neoniphon > Neoniphon sammara. The sequence continues at coordinate 51,415 of OMKZ01026015.1, forward strand.
TAATCTGAAAGTAAGGAAACTGCATAAATATTAAAAAATCAGATAAAAGGTATGATATGATTTGGATTGTAGAAATGTAAAGCAAGCATTCAGAATATATATAAAAAAAGTTTTTTTAGGACAAATATATGCATATATTTAATATAAATAATTTTAAATCCAGAAAAATATTGCCCTTCACCTATATTCACACAATTTGTCGTGATCACCAGGAATATGTTGCATGTTGCAGTCATTTCTCCATGAGGTATAAAAATTCTTAATGCATTAAAAGTTCTCTTGATTGCTACTATTATTTTTGTACTTATAATTTGTAATTATACTTTGGAGGAAAACATCCAAATTAAGACTAAATTTAAGAATTTGTTCATATATTTTCTTTCACACAGAGTTCTTAGTAGTATCCAACACTAACTCAATATGCTACAACTGCCCTCACAATTAATGAAAAATCATTACATATTTTATAGTTACCAGCTACATTACTGCATGTGATGACAATGATTTACTTAGATGTGTTACCTGAGTGGTGAGACTTGAGACCTCGATGACGGTGACGGAGTTCCCACAGCTTGCCCATACTGTGTCTTCCAGCACCAACAGAGTGCGCACAGGCTCTGAACCCACGCTCACAGACCTGCAGGAGTCGGGGCTCCACAGATCACCTGGAATCACACAGACAGATAATAATAAAAGCACCGCTGAAATGTAAAACCAGGGAAACAACAATAATCTCTGCAAACAACCCACAAAATCGCCAGCTATTATCGCAATTATAGCTATACGAATAAGCTTTGATCACACGGGCCACTTCCAATGTCCTTGTGAGCACTGATCCAGCAGCTGTCACACTGTGCAAGGCAATTAAATTCAATTCCCTCCATTTGCACGAGACCAAGTTACCCCGGTGTTTGCTTCAAAAATACTTAAGGTGTTTACAATGTTGAGCAATTTTTAAAGAGTCAATAGAAAATCACACAGTGGACAGTCTCTCCCTCATAGAAACACAAGTATGTCAGACATGTTGAACCCGATTTTGAATAAAGATTCTAGACTTCCCTTAGAAACTCCAAACACTTTGCAGCACAATAATGCACCCTTGCCACCCACATGCTAATAAGTCTGGTGTACATTTTAATCCGCTTTCCAACTTCTTTATCACCAGTTTTTTTTTTCTTTTTTTTGTGCTTCATCAGTGTGAAAATGAAGCAGACCTTTTTCCTTTGAGTTTTAATCATGGGGCACACGTTGCAGCTACCATGGAAGCGAATTATAAAGTGAATTACATAAGCATTTCCTTTGCTGTGCATTAATGAAGCAAAATTATAGAAGGGAGTGCACCCAGCCATTTAATTAACATTTTGAGTTGTTTATTTCTGCCTTTTATAGCAGAATAGTTTTACAATGCCTTCTGACTTCCACAGGTTAATTGCTTGGCATGTTCTAAAGGTCATTTTTCTACCTTTTCAGAATTCACTCTTATAAATGTCCCTCCGGCCCCGTGACATCAACTAAGGCTATGCCAATGCTCCCCTACTTCCAACACAGAGTGAACCAGCCTAGCTGCACCAAACCTCCCTGCCAATACCCTTGCAAAATATTTTGAACATGATCTCTGACGTGCAAGTCTAAGTGCACATTTCAGCTTGGAAAACAGATTCCTCACGAAGCAACAGCGGGCTGCGTATTCATGTGTCTTTCGGTATAAGTCTCAAGTGAAGACGTGGCATTTTCTGGCTCCTGCAGACTTGTTGTTAGACGGTAGCGCGCTAAATCTTTTAACGGTTCAGCCGAACCCAAAAACATTGCCAGGCACCCTCAAGAGCTTTTCCCCTGTCCTTTTTTTTATATACATAGCATGAATAGTAATATTTAATCGGCATGCAGCAGCCTGGTGTAATTAATCATCCTTTCTGCTTGGGAGGAGAGAGGAGCACAGGAGGAAGGCAGGCACGCTGACATACTGTAGCCAGGTGAGAAGCACCCCGTGATAGAGCTATTGTACTCCCGCTGGCTGTGAAGACTGCGAATCACTGCTGAGATGGTGTTAAGCCCCCCTGGCCCTGCGCGACGCCTGACTAAACACGGCAGGCCATCCACCACACGGCGAAGTGTTATTTTCATACTCATAATAGGTGTGAGAATCACCAGGCATGGGAAAGTAAATAAGTGTTTCTAAGGCAATGCTTTGAAAGGTAGTCCAAAATTAATATGCTTTTGCAAGTGCTTTCATTCTCAAAAAAAGCCGAAAATCCCATCACGCATGACACATAAAAATGACACTCGTGCCACAAGCCGCCATGGATGGTGACAAAACATATCTTACTCACACACTTGGCGAAGCATTCACTGATGAACACGAAGACATCCGCAGGTATTTACTATTTTTTCATAGTAGCACAAATTACGACAAAGAAACAATACTTAACAATTTTCATTTGACTGAATTACCCTTTAATTACACATTAGCATTTTTGCTACTGAAAAGCCCCATCAGAAATCATTTCATTCAATCCATTTCATCTCATGCAGGCGAGAACATGACAGACTTGCTTCTTGAAAAGCATAAGGGATAAGAAATCATTAGATGACCTCATATCAATTACTGGTTAATATTTGTAAGAGCATTAGCAATGTAATCTGATGTGAAATTAATATATTCCTCCTCTATAATTGTGCTTTTTGGCACTCCATTGCGTTGGTGCAGAGGGAATTAAAATGTTGCGGCGGATGCTATGATACACACACAGGCCTTATTTATCTATAAGACCTAAAAAATTTATGCAAAGGGCTTGATATAAGGAAAAAAAATTCAACTGCAAATTTTGACTCCGCTGTGTCTTTACAAACACTTACATATATAGTTTTCAAAAAGTTGTGTCTCAGTATTTCATAATATTTCATCATTTTACACATATGGAAACACTGACAATTATAGCCCAATCAAATAAACAGTATTCTAGAAACAGATTCTGAGTCACTGTATTCAAGTACAAATAAGTTCAAGTATATTAAATGTACTCCACCAGCATCTGTAATGGCATCAGTGTGCAGTAATATACTGACAGCTTACCAACTAAGTTAGCATCAGCTAGTACAGAGGCTCCTGTCATATATGGCACTTACACAGGAACACCAGGCTCTCACATACAGTTCAAGGGCAGCCACTCTACAAATATAGCATTGGTGACCTTGGAATGACCTTACCTCTGTCATTCCGTCTATACACCATCATGGTCCCGTTCCGCAGGCCGGCAAACAGGAAGCGAGGCGAGTGCTTGAGGCACAGGACAGGGCAGCCCTCGGGGTTACGCAGGGTCAACAGGCACTGTGCTGCAGTGTCCACGCTGCCGTAGACCAGAATGCTGCAGGAACAAAAGCAGCACAAGCCGACATGATAAATGAGTGTCATTTGAAATGACAGAGTACCTCGTTTTTATGCAGTTTGATTTAACAGTGCACTTTGGAGCAAAGCATTGTGTATGTGCAGCCACTCTGTCTTTCTCATGTTTGAAATGCCATCTGAACTTTGCCGTGTCTTATTGTCTTCTTCAGAATGACAAATGCACACCCTTGTTTTGTTTTTTTCGTCTATCTCAAAAGAAAATGTTAAGTAGCACTGGAGTTGACAGTCTTTTGTGTGTGCTAAAATGCTGAAATTGTATTTCATTGTACTGTATGTCTTCTCCTTTTTTCCCTGGACAGACACTTAAGGAAGGAGGTGAATGAGTCAGCATACCCAAACGGCAGGCATCTCCTCTGATTTGAATTTCCATACAAATAACCAAACAACAACAAAAATACAGAACAACCCGGTAATATCATGACTAAATCTGGACTGCAAGTGTGTCATTTTATATACCTGAAAATATAAGTCATTCACTATGACAAAGACAGAAATATTACACACACTGCAGATTAGAATATATACTGGATAGGAAAATGCATAGCAGCAGTAGTAGCACTAGTGGGGTACTGGGGTATCAACTCTGATTTCTTGGTTTGAGGAAATATTGATCAGCAAACCTATACTGCTAAGAATCTCAGGGGGCTGCAACAGGAAACAATTATTTGCACATTTCAAAAATAGCATTTACTTCATACTGACATTGATGGGATAATATTTTGTCTTATATCATGACATTTATTTCATGAATAAAATCTTGATATATCAGTTCATTAAGTGTCTCTAATTTTATGTAAACACTGATGCTTATTGTTCTTAATTATTATAACAAAATTGCAATTTCTGTGTCTCACCTCCCATCATCTAATCCAACGCAAATGGTGCTGCCAACCTCCGAGGGAGTCCTTTCACCTCCAGCCTCCACATCTTCAGATGGAGAAGGCTCTGGCACATAATCCAGACAACGGACAGGAGAGCCCAGTTGCAGGCTCTTTACAGCCCGTGGCGTGGGCCTGTTGAGGGAAAATATCTCTAGCTGCCCCTGAGAGCCATCTCCTCCACCTGCCACCTGCAGGGAAGAAAAAGGTCAAGACCCCATGTTAAGATGGATCAATGGACTGAATCATCATGCCACAGGTAACAAACTATGCTGCAGGACCAGAAGAGGGTAAGAAGAGCAGAAGAGCAAAGGCTGGCCGGTCTCTCTCAGATCATGCTTGCAACGTGCGTTCACCCTCTTAATTGGATTGTAGAGGCCAGAGGATAATATGTTCTCAGTCCAACATTCTCTACCTGTCAGCAATTTAGATTTCAACAAAGTTAAAATCAAATATCCTTTCAGACCTTGTCTTTTGTAGTTCTCCCTCACTTTTTTTTTTGAATATCACTCAGAATCTTAAACCGCAGTCTGTAATGGATTCACAATGTCATCTCTAGAACATCAAACAATTCTTAAAACTCTGAGATCTTTTCATCAGCAAAGAACAGAGAGACTCTAAGAAGCTTTTGAAAGGCTCTGCGTTGCTTGACAATGAGGGTTTTCCGCAAGTTGGTGATTGATCTATTGCCGGAGTCAGTGCATGATAAAATGACAAAATCATTTCCAATGAGACAACTGACATCTGAAATAAATGTGTCCAAGGTCAAGCCAAACACTTAAAGATACTGTACGCAGCGTCGAGGAACAGTTGAACAAAAGGACACAAATAGAGCTATTGCAACTAACTAGCCTGCAAGCTTTGAGGAGCTCAATTTGGCAAGAGCCACTGCTGATCAACATGCTGGGTGTGCTAGAGATATCTGTCCCTTTTTGAGATGAGCATAAGCCCCCCCAAAAACTTCCTAACAAGCAGGAAAGCTAACCTTAGATATCATCAGAAAAGGTCTGGTAATCATAACAAGCATCCCAGGGGATCCACGCCGCACAGCAGCAAGGCTGACTGCCTGCCTGAATAGAAGCTTGATTTTCTATGTAGCACATTCATATTGGCTGCGGTGTCAAGCCTGTCAATGCCAATGCAGAGGAAAGGCAGACACCAGGAGCCCCTGAACGCATCTCTGATGCAGTTTCAATTAGGCTGGAGTTGTTCCCGAACAATTAAAGTGTCCCTGTAGGTTCTGAATATGATTCCATTCATTACGGCTGCGTGAGACCTAGGTGGACGTCCGGCCTGAAATGCGACGTCCCTCTCGGAGATGAGCCACGGCTGCCTGCTAGACGCCGAAGATTTATTCTCTGTATGAATCACGGTGTGCGAATGTGACATGAGCTAAATATAGTCTTTAGCTCTTCTCCTCCACACTCACCCTTATTTGCATGCAATCATTTGTTTGATTTGTATCAGCGAGCAGAATCTGGACAGGAGCGATCCCGTGGGCTCTGGAGAATGAGCCAGAACAAATAATGGTCTGTTGCACAGGGAGAAAAGAAGATAGGGAAGACTTATCTTGCAGCAAGGAGCCCAAAAAACACTGCTTCAAGTGACTAACCATAGCCAGAGGCAAAGCCCCCTCACCCACACTCCTCCACCGTTTATACACATTCACGTGTCCATCTGCACCCCCACCCCCACCCAACACACACACACACCACCACCACCACCACCACCACTACC
>OMKZ01026015.1:71331-88068 GCA_900302535.1 Neoniphon sammara
GAGCTTCTGAATTGAGAGAAAGTTAAAAAAAAAAAAAAAAAAAAAAACATTTCAAGCATGTCCCCTATATAACTGAACCGATGGATGACCTCTAGGGAGACAAAAGTCTTGAGTCTCTGAAAAGTTGCTTTCTAAATTAAGCCTTGACTCTTAAAGGAACCATTTACACAAAATACAAACAGAGACAAGGTTTCTTGTCTGCTGAGACCTTCGCTGTCTCCCAGTACAATGGTGCCGGATTCTTTTGTGGAGCTCAAACTGTCAAAAATTCACATGTGAAACTTTCAACAACATCAGCTCTTTCCAACAAAAACAATGATACAGATGCCTGACTTAATCCACAATCCTCGGGGGTGAAGAGTTTCGTCGGGAACTATTTCCTGGTGAAGAACAAAACTATCCCAAGGAGTGTGAATTCAGGGCAATAAATACAGTTTAACAGTTTGCCAACAGGAAACCTCCGCAAATAACACAAACTATCTGGATGGATTGATTGCACTTGGGTAAGTGGGAAACTATTAGTAGCATTTTAGGTGAACTATTCCTTTAAAAGCAGTGGGAAGGGGAAATAATGAAATAGAATGAGAGAACAGCTTAAATGCAACTATATGGGATAGTACCATTGGCACTACTGGCTATTAAGCTATAACAATTCATTTGAAAAGCTGACAGAAAAGCCTTCATAGATCATCTTAAATGCCCAGTAAGTGAAACCCTAGGCAACAGAAGGAGCTTCTCAGATGCTGGACTTGATGAAGGCTCTGCAACAGCTCTGTGAGAAAGGTGTACGCTCTCCAAACAGACATAGGCTCTTGTACATCCCGCTGTTTGCGTTTTTTTCTTTTTTTTGTGTTTGCCAGGAGGATATCACTGCAGAGTAGAAAAAGGAGCCGCTACGCCCCAGCGGATGTGTGTTGAGGAAGGGTTTTAATCCATGCTGTGGCATCTGTTCTTCACAAATCAGAGAAGTGGCTGATATCTGCTACTCCGAAAGGAAGCAAACGACCTTCAAGAAAAACAGAAGGAGAAGCATTGCATAAGGTGTCAACTTGACGGCTCTGCCTAAAAAACAGGCTGGGGCGGGGGGGCAAATAAATCATCAGATGGGTGTTGCATCAGGGAAAGAGGCCACCTTTTCACACTCTGTCCTTCTCCTTTTTGATCCATATTTCACAGAATATCATCTGCGGTGAGCAACACACACACAGCCTTCGCGTCGAGCCTCTTTCTTCATCTTGGCTGCAACAGCTTTGACTCATTATGTTCGTAAATCACTCGTTCACCGAGCACTGCTATAAATACGGTCGCGAACATATTTGCTACCGCCAGAGATGCCACTCAACAGGCTCATTTTCTGCACTCCCAGTCACTTTCATGCGGCTGGCCGAACGCACACCCCTGCTCTCTTATCACTCCATCAGCAGGGAAGATGGATGAGGCAGCGAGTTGGAGGGACATGCACAACATGCCCCCGAAACACTAGCTAGTCCAGTAAATAAGCATAGACCCCGGCGACCCAGTCCAGTGTGATCGCACCAGATAACAAAGACAGAAATGCTGCCTGTGCGCCTTTAATGGATTTCAAAACCACATAACGCCCCTAAAAAAACAAACCAAAAAACAAAAGAAAGAAAGAAAAAAAACCCGATCTGTGTGATCTATGTAAACTAGTGGAGTGTATTAGGGGTGAGATGTGAACAGGCTCTGCCGTTTTCCGAGCTGAGACACAGAAACTAATCCTCTCACAGAAAGAGAAAGGAAGCTAACCCTGATGCAGCCCAAACCCTTTTTCCAGTTTGTCATTCTGCACTTCAAAGCATACATGATGAAATCCCCCAAGGTATTATAAGAGCTCTGGCATAGCAGCCATCCTCAACGCTGTCCTTGCCTAATGCCTCATAAACGGAGTCTGGAAACATGTCCCTTCACTATTCTGAAAGTCTTTGTAGCCTTGGTTCTTAAAGAGCCCCTTAGAGTTGCTGAAGAAGAGGTCCTTTCACGTTGAAGGAGATGCGAATAAGTTGTGAATCATTATGAGGCGAAAGGAATTCCTGTCTTCCGCCATAAAATATTTGTGCGCATCTCTATGAGAATGGTTAAGATGGAATAAGGCATCTGTCTCCTTCAAAGATATGCTGAACACGCGCTTATACCAAAAAAACGAAGGAAATATATACGTGCTCTCTGCAGAGAAAGTGACATGGTTTAGTGGATACCGCTCACAATGCACTATGTGACGCCGCGCGACGGCACTGAAGACACAGCTTGTTGAGCTGTCACATCACTGGCCGTCACAAACACATCCATTAGCTTGGCCTCCAGGACTCAAACTAGCATAGCCTGGCTGGACAGAAGTGAAAGAAACACTTGATGGAACAAAAGCACTTCTCTGTAACAGTCATGCAGTCAGACTGGGGGATGAAAGGCAGCGGCGGATGTGGTCCAGCTTAGTTAAGCAGCAGACACTAACAGGGAGCAAATATCATTTCCACCCATGCCAGCAAAAGAGCTCCATTAAGGTTTCCAATAAAATAAAGTGATGTTCTTAGATTTATCTGTTTGCTGGGGAAAGGGGTTTGCATACAAAATGGCTGGCCAAATGGTCATTTGGTGCAGGGGTATATTTTAGCATCACAAATTGCACATAAAGAAAGGAAAAAAATACAAATAATAGCCATTTCTCTTGACTAACAAATTTTAATTTCTGTAAAACAGCAAAATGCATTATCCAATGCAGAAGTAAATGCACATGGTTTGTTTAAATTAAAGACAGTAACCCTGTAAAATCTCTCCATCTAGTCCATCTAGTGGCTGATTTCTCCCTTTTAGAAATCTGATACAACTATGCATGCCAACCTTAGTCTCCCCTAATAATCCCTCTGCCCAACCACCTCACACCCTCCCTTTGGGCCAACTGCCAAACCTGCTCTGTTTCATCTTTCAAAATGGCAAAAGAGGGCAGTGAACAGCTAAAACAGAGCGTGCGCTGACTCTTTAAACAACATGAACCATCAGAATGTGGTTTGTCTATTAACCAGGACGGCACTTGATTCTATGTGAGAGAGAGAGAGAGAGAGAGAAAGAGAGAGAGAGAGAAACGGAGGAAAAGAATTAGATAGAAAGAGAGAGAGGGAGAGGAGTCAATCTGCCCCCGCTGTTCTCACTCAACAGAGGCTTGTGATAAGGTTTATCTCTGGTGCCTAACGAGTTTGCCCAGTAGCCCTCTCCAGCTCCCACCGAGTGGACCGGGGCGCGCAGACCGCCGCGCAGCCAGCAGTGGGTTGAGCTCCCTTAGGTGACCTGTGCGTGTTGTTCATGCTACGCTGCTTTAGAACTTTATTTTCTGTAGGAAATGGCTTCGGCCCCTTCGGCCACATCTCTTTTAATCTGGGCTTTCTCTTTTCCTCCTTTTCTTCAGCCTTTCTACTCACTGTAACTCAGACTGCCAAGAGAAGCTGCCAGAGCTGGAGAAAGAGATGTTGCGGAGCTTTGGCACAGAGAGGCGTGTGTGTCCCAGAGGCAGTGGCTGAGGCAGAGATGGAGACACAGAGAAGGAGAGGGGGGCTGCTGCTGAGTTAAGCCCCTAATCACAGTCTGCTCTGCATGAAGGACTTAAAGTCACTCCATTTAATGCTACCTTCTTTTTAGTCACAAAAGGGGGGAAAAAATACTTCTGCTTACCTCTTCAGCTCTCTGAAACCCAAGCCTCCATTCCTGTAGTGTACTCATTCTTGTGATACACACAGATGTGCACAAGCATGCAGTCAAACAGCCATGTGTGCAAATACGCAGATACAAGGGCACATACAAACACACACACACACCCACACAAGCATAAGCGATGCCCTTTCCAGATGCAGACATTAGCCTCAACAGCGCGGGCCGACCGCAGCGGCACTTCACAGCGGCTCCTTCACGTGAAAACATGCGTGCTCACACTGACACCTCTCATCCCGGGGAGTAAACAGCCATGTGAAACAATTTCATGGCGAGGCACGTTCGTGACTGACACGGCCGCCGTGGCCTTCGCTCGCGCGCTCAGGTGCTTCATTTGTTTGCGCTAGAAGTGAAGAGAGCGCGAGCAGATCCTCGGAGACGGCGAGGTCCCCGCTGGCTCCAAATGTATTAATTGACTTGGCTGCGCTTCCAGCCAGGTGTAGCAGACTTTGGCGGAATACTCCAGAAGGTCTGCGAGATCCTGTGGGAAATCCCCCACCATGCCTAAGCCACACTATTCCACACTTGCAGCTGCTGTTCTACTTCGCCCTTCTCTCTGGTCCACATGGCTAGCAGACTATGAGTTGGTGTGTAGGCCTTAATCTAATGCTGGAACATTGATTTATGCTTGGGTGTCCCACAGCCATTAAGATAATTGCATGATCACTTTATAACATCCTCCCCTGGTGGCCATGGTAATTTGGCTCCCCCCACCACCCACCTTGCTCAGTAAGACCCGTAACCACATTATAGGGATAGAAAATGTAGTTGGAAATATCATCTTTCAGCCACTGCAAATTGATTTCATACCATTTCCACCGACTCCCAAAACCCTTTTAGTCTGTCTCTCACCTGTGCTGACCATTTGATCTATGGACGGCTTCTAGGTCTTAACAGGCTGTATCGATTGGAAGTCTTCAGCCGGCATCTTGAGGGGATGCTCTTGTGTCACCTTGTAATTCCTAGAGTCTAGGCATTTCTGAGTGAGATCATCCCTGAGACAACGTATTTTTAGCTGTTAGGGCACACCAAGTGCACTTTGATTGCATTCAATGGGAAACGGCTGTGTTAAACGGCACTATGATCTCTTTCAAAAGAATCTTCATTATGTGTTTCAGAGGAGGAGCTAGCGTCCATGAAAGTCAAATAGCACTGACAGATCGCAGATGACGTCGGAGGGCACTTCCCTGCCTGAGTGTAGACGAACGCTGTGTGGAATCACTCTACTTCAAGATCTTAGACCAAAGTGAGACCGGCAAGCTCCGAAAGATACAGTGGATTAAAACTTTAAACTGACATTGTGAGATCCTACAATGAAAATGTCATCCATCATGTCGATGCATACATCCTCTCTATGAGATTCCTTTTTTTTCTGTGATAGCTGAAAGCACAGTGGTCACAAAGCATAAAATAAGAGCAGAATTGCTTCCTGTAAGCAACACAGTATCCTTACTGTAGCTGACTGAGTGCATTAACAAGTGCAAGGCTCTCACACCAAGATTATCTGCACTGTACTGAGGCAAAATACAGTAGATAGAGCTCATATGTTTGTACCCAAAGTACTTGATTTTGTATTTGATTTAGTAGTTCGGAGTATAAAATTGGCTGTTACCAAACCCCAGCTGTGGTCTATTGTCTGTTTTACCAATGTAGCATGGAAGGCAACCCTACTTAAATGAGCAACAGTGCATGACTGGACTGAGAGCTCTAATGTCTCCATTCTTATTTATAAAGTGTGCAAGCAGAGCCATTGTAACACAGAACAATTTTATGCTAAATACTTCATTGTCTGCAACAGAAGTTGGTGCAGGTGTTCCACTTTGTTCAGATGGTATACAAATACGGAAAGACCGCCATAAAATCCAATTTGATCCAATTTACCCCAAAGCCCTTCTGTTAAACCAGGCATATAAGGAGAATGAAACTTGCTAAATGTGATTTATTTCTTCTGTGACCTTGGCTGAGGTGCGGCAATACACTCACCTTTCGGTCGGGTGATTTAGTGGCAAAGACAGGCATACGACAGGCAAGCAGCGGATACCAAAATGGGGCCATTGTCTTCCCATCGTCCTCTCCACTTAACCAGCCTGGTGTATTCTCCTCTCCTGAAATAGGTAATGAAACAAGATTTTTTTTGTTGTTTGTCAGGGGCTTAACCAACTCGTTGTTGTGGTAGTTTACCAACTTGTTAGGTTGCTGCACTTGTTGACAGCATGCATCCCACCCCCACAGTTGAGCCAAGTCTTCTATTGCTATTGCAAAACTGCACCGAATAATCAGAAAGACGTTTCTCTACCCCCAGGTATGAAATATGAATAGTGTTATTAGCATTTGTGTGTTATAATCAGCCAGAGGCTTATTTTCTGTCGTGGGAGGCGAGTCCAGGTACTGCCAACACAAGGCCTCAGCAGTGATTAAACCTGCACTTAATCAACGGCAAGAGTCTGTCCCAGCAGGGAAAGATGCAACCGCTGGATGTGAGTTATAATAAAGGATAGATTTGGCTGAGGCACGCAGCATCCAGCTCGAAGCCCTACCACAGGTGCGCCCCTGACTAGGCACTGGGCAAAGCTGCCAAAGTACTCCCATTTTGTAATTTTGTAATTGTCAATTTCAAACTAAATTGTGAGTGCAATTTAACAGCTTGTTATAATTTGCTCCCTGGGTCTTTCTGAATACATCAAACTGGAATAAGCCACACATTTACATGTAGTTTGTCTCCAAAGCTGTATCATCCCCAGATGTGTAAGCCCCATTTAGTTTAAAATGTGCACATACAGCAGTTCATTTGACGATCGGTGTTGTTTGCTGGCTGTTCCTGTGAGTAATGTGGCAAGCAGGTATGTAGTGCACCTAAGCGCCAATTACAGTAGATGAGCTTGAACTGACCTACAGTCCAAGCGCCAAAAGTTCTCAAATGGCTTTCATTTAACTGTCTTGGCAACACAGATGCAGACACATTTTGCCAGGTGCACAGTCTTAAAGGGAAAATCCAACCTAAAACACATTAGTACTGCTAAAAATACAGCTATTGTAATAGTAATGCACTTATCATTTCTGGACCCATTTTGCTGTTGGGTAGTGTATTTTCTTAGTCTGGATAAACGGATAAATACAGATGGGAAATGGTGCCAGACATCTTGTGAAATGCACATGATGTCTTAAGAGACAAATAGATGTTCTGTACCCATAATGTGCAAAGAAATGCATTTTACCTTAACAAAAGGATTACGCGAAGGAGACACAACAAGAAAAAAAATAGCAGTTTGATAGAAAAATAGCTGTGCGGAAAGCAAAGATGTGGATGGTGGATGGGTGTAATTCTGGCGACCTGGGTTCAATTCTCAACTCATGCTACTGTGAGTAAAGTTTGGATTTTTAACAAAAGCTTTTCATTTAAGCATGAACAAAACCTTACTCTAGCCTTAAACAAAGCCTAAATCTAATCTTAACTTTAACCAAAGATATTTTATTGGCCTAAACTTAACCATAAATTGAAACAAGGTTGTTTTCTTGATAAATTCACAAGATGAACATGTGCAATTCATGCTATTTTCACATAAACCAATTTGTGATAGAGAAATAAAATGCTAAGTACACAAGACAGGTTGAGGGAATTTGAGTGCATCAAAAAGTAAAAGACACAAAATAAATTCTGGAATGCATTGAACCTCACAGATTGATGATATCTAACACGGAAAGAGGATCTAAGGGTGATTTTTTTTTTTTGTTTGTTTTTTTTAGATGTACTGTTCAAGCTGCTTCCTACTCAGGTTATTGAGTTGCTCATGTCACTTGAACTCTTAATATACTTTGGATAACAACTTCAGATAAATGGCAAAAATCTTATGTAAATGTAATGTGTTGAGCCAAAAAGATCACAGACAAGTGATCACGGGAGTGCAAAGTCCTGTCAGTTTCAGAGTTTGAGTACATCTGACAAAACCTTAAAAATATAAGTTTACACAGAGCAGAAAGGGGAGAGAACATGATCAAGGACAGAGATGAATGGCGCTGGAGATGCATAATGACTCGCTCCTTTTGTGAGGCTGAAAAGGAGTTTGAATGAAACCTTGATAAAATGTAGGAAATAAGAAAAGCGAGTGGAAAAACATTTACATCGTGTATATGCTTTGAAAAGACAAGAGGGAGTGATCTTCAAGCTGTTTTCAAGCCATGGATTTGCATCATTTCCATATTCACAATGTTAAGACTGGGGGGAAAATACGGACACACTCGATGTTGTGTTACATCAGTGGGCATAAATTGACAATGGCCGTGAAGCAAAACTACCCACACCACAATACAAGCACATTACAAATACAATCTTTAACAATTAGCAGCTCATAACTTAAGACCAAGGCTAAACCAAGCGTGTTGGACTGGGTTAGATCATCATAAAGTTTTAACTCACTCAGTCATTTATATTTACAGTCATCTCAAGATATGGAGAGTTCTTTAATAATTTATTTTCAAAGGGTTCGGCCTCTGGGTTGACCGTCTCTGAGCGAGCCCCTGCCAGCCGGATGCAGGGAGGAGAGGTGTAGGGTCACTTATTAAAAGACTTTAATTGAGGGCAGATTGCCAGTAACTGCTCCAGGTGGGGCATCAAGTCTAGCGATTTCCTTTACCCCTGAGTACTCATCAACTTTCTGCAGCTAATTATTAGATTAGCATAAATAACTTTCCATGTGGGTATGCCGACTTCTTGCTACTTTCCAGTCAGTAAAACGGATCCAGTATCCAAATTTAAAACGGGGTTACGGGGAGAAATAGAGAGAGAGAGAAAAGGCAGAGATCCACATAAAGGAACAGAGAGAGAAACAGGTTGTCTGTGCGAACACAAATTAGCCTTAACCTTCAGCCTTTGCCATGTATTAATGATGATGAATAACGGTGAACAAATGATAAGCACAAGCCCAAATTGAATATGGCATTAATTGAGGACACATGGGCCTCTCACCTCAACGCACACACACATGCACGCGCACACAGACACGCACACACACTCACACTTTATTCATGAATTTATTTGCATCAAAAGCCTTCACACCTCTGCACAAGAGGCAAGACAGATCCTGCCGCGCATGTTGTTGCTCTGTTTGAGAGGGATGGCTCCGTCTGCGGGAAGTAATATTCTCAAATTAATTCTGATGGCATAATAAAACGATTGTATGCAATAAAAACATCACGGGGAGAATTGGTTTATCCTAAGTGCGGCTTTCTATGTGTTTATTCTACAGCGTGTGTCCCCGAGCGCAATTTCCCATATATTGTGCCTCATGCTGTGTCATGTTGGATGTACCGACATGACCTGTATGACCCGCTGACTGGGAAAAGATGTTCGTATCAGCCTCCGAGACGTAATTACAGGAAGGACATGTGGGACGTTTTGTGGCCTCCGGTATATCCCACATGGTGTCACAAATTGCAGAAGTGTGTCAACACAGGCAGCAAACGCTGTCAGCTGTCCAAGATCATAAAAAAAGCAAAAATATCTGTTATAGTCACACTAAAACAACTCTGCATACAAAAAGGGATGTCTGCTACTGTTCATTTATGCTTGTTTATGAATTTATAAATAGAATGATTTTGGATGTGGGCATTTCCAAAGTTGTAAGCAATGAATTGCAATGATATATGAATTCAACACAAACCAAAACAGGAAGAGGACTGCCTCACTTTGAGCGAACAGTGTGAAGCCACTCCAAACTGCAGATGGTGGTGGAAACCATTGGAAAAAAAAAAAAAAAAGAAAGAAAGAAACACCACTCCCAACAGCTGTACCCTGTTCAATAATACACAAAAAGAAGTCTTTGATGGAGGAGGCGAAAAGAGCAAAGAAGGAGGGTGACAGAACCTGGGGGAAGACCAGAGGTGAGCCTTGGTCAGGCCTGCACTCGTTGGAGAACGCTGTGGGAGCTGAAAGGTCAGAATCAAGCCCGATATAAACAGGATGAGTCTGTCATAATTTTGTACGCAGAAAGCTAGGATCTCCACCATTATGGGAGTCGTCCAAAATCCGAATGAAAAGTTGCAAGAAACTCCGATTTTGCCCTTAAACTTCCCCAGATTTAAAGAAAAAGATGTATTTCCATATTGTGTAATAATGTCAAATATTTGGTATCTGTTCATTCCAACTGAAACTGTGACATGATTATGAAAGTGAGTGAAATATTCAAACTCAAGACACTGTTTTTTATCGTTGCATCATTACATTTGATAAAAAAAATCTACATGACTTGTGCATCATTTTATACACATTTCCCTGTAATTCAGCAGGACATATTTGGCATCTTTGGAAATCTTGGGATCGCTGCTAGAATTTAAAATAAAGTTCTGAGGGTTTGAGCAAAGCTTGGCTGGATGCTGTGTGCCTCAGCCAAATAAAATAATCAGCCGACCACACTCACCATTTTGAATTTACGTCTTTTAATTACTTTTCTCATTTGAATGTACTGCACAGTCAGGTAGAGACAAGAGGTAGAGGAAGTCACTCAAGACCTAAGTCAAAGAATTGCATCATTACTATTGCAGTTCACTTTCATCTGGTCTTTTGTAAGCAAAAATGCAATATGATAAGTAATTAAATATCAAAATTCATGAAGGCTGTTGCAGTTGAATGTATTTTAACACCTGGAACAAAGCATAGCATGTTTTGTGGATATCCTTTCAACACAGGCCTTATTTTTACATCATATTTTCATCATATAGGGATCGTGAACTGCGCAATGAATGGCAGTGATGCTAATCTATGCCAAACAATATATAGTACACAAATGCTTTTTGATCAGCTCTTTCTGGAGCAACCACTATAAAAAAGGGGGTTGTCAAATCTGTCAAATTTAAAAATTTTGTGTTAGCAGCTTGAAAGGCGCACTATACTAACTAACCATGGAATATGCACGTAATTTGATGGGTGAGTCTACTTGGTTCTCATAAATTACATTCTTATTCCACATTAAACCAATTTTACATTATGTGCCTTTAAATTAGTGAAAAAAAAATGGATAAGATTTCACAATATAATTTTTTTTGTACAGAGCTCACCATCAGTTCCACATCACTTTATTTATCCCAGAGTAGTAATTAAAGACAATCTACAAATGATGCGATCACACTCCACAAGGTGAAAGTTAAGGCCAGTTCCATCTACTGTGTGCTCAATCCCCAATCATTGTAACTATGTAACGACATCGTTCAAGAGGAGCTGAAAAGATAGCGTATGGACGGTTAGAATACTAAGTAGGGAGGATTTAGTTTCTCGGTTTCTTTATTCCAATCATGCTTTTGTTTCAGGTCTTTTGCTGATGAAGATTAATTTGCAGAGCATGGTGCTCTATCAACCCTTGTGACACAAAGGGCAAAGATATAGACTAATTAAATACACCAGTGCAATTGATATTTCCCACGGATCAATGCGAGTGTGGGATCTGTTAATTAAATCCGTGATAATGTTTACTCATCATAAACATTTCCCATGTTTGAGCACAGTGAGATAGGGAGATAATCTTTGCTGTCTGACAGATTAATTTTAGGGCTAAGGGAAAAATCCTTCTAGCACAGAATGAATGAATCCCTTCTCTCTTTTTGGTGTTAAGGGGCTGTTTATATCAAAAGTGTTATCGCAGGGAATCTTTTCAGCTGGTTCATTGAGTAGACATAGCACAAAATAAAAAGAGAGACGTTGCACACGAGACACTGCTAATGCTATTCAAGCGGATGCAAATAATCACAGTTGCCATAGCAACCGAGCAAACATAATTCTTGGGCTAATGAAAGTGAAGCCCTCGCAGTTTCCCCTAAAGCCGGCGCAGCGGGGTGGATATAGCTTCCCCGACCTGTGCTCGTCTTCCGTGCGGTATACATCGCCATGGCACAGCTTATCACACAGTGGATTAAGAAGGCGTGTCAGAGCGTGTGCCAGAACCTCCAAGCCGCACTCAACTCATCTATTGATCCACATGCGAGGGAAAGAGGGAGAGACTGACACACTTAGCAGCGTAACCGCGGGCAACAGCCCCCTGCCTGCCCTCTGTTCCCTGCGGTGGGACTGATTGCTTGTCTCAATCATCCTTCAACACCCCACCCCACACACACACACACTCCCACACACACACGCTCAAAATTTCCCTCTTACTGCCCTCATCCATTCCTCTGCTTCTGTCTCCGACGCCTCGGCTGCAATCTCTCATGATTTGACGGCCTCTTGTTCTTCTTGTGAGTGCCGTCAAAGTCTGCAACCTTAACCCTGTCTGATAGGGCTGGGACTGCATTCATGGTAAGAAGCAATTAATTCTGCAGCGAGAAAGCCCATTAATTAGGCAACGCTTCTGGCTATTTCACGAAGACCCTTCAGAAACAGTAGGGCCACTCGGAGAGGCATAAAAGATGCAGTGGCACATATTGCCGCCATGCCAGGTTATTAATGGACCCCAGGGCTCCCGGCGAAGCACCACCATGGGGTAATTCTCGCTTTCTATTTCAAGGCCTCATAACTACACCACATGTGGTTGCAAAGTGACAAATGCTGTTTACTGGAAATGTGTCTTGTCGGGCTTGCCTGCCATATTACATCATGTAAAGCCTCGCTGCTAGCACAGGTTCCCACCTAAGTACAACTATCTTCATTTAAACTTCTTGAAATCCACGTTCCCAGCTGCAAAATGTTGCAGCGATGCTCACGGCGTAAAGCGTTTGCAGAAAATGCCATGGCTTTAACAAGCCAGGAATGGTGCCAGTTGTCTTTGCTTTGTTTGCAATAAGCTGGTATGGCTTACGCACTGTGAATGTATAGCAAAGTTTATAATTCGGTACAAAGGAGTGTCAATTTATATTCAGATGTGTGGGATAGGGAGGGCTGTGAAATACAGCTGAGGGATATAATTGTGTTTCCTCTAAATGGAGGTAACAGGATAAACATTGGTGTGAAGATGAGCCTGGGAAAATGAGTTTCGTGATGTCTAATCACTCACTAAATCATGCATGAGAACATTTGCTATTCGCCGCGTCCACCATTCGGGGACATTTTGGAGCATGGCACCCATTTCAAACTAAACAAGACCATGGTTCGGTGGGTTTGAAATGCTGATTCAACTGTAGGTCTCCCCCGAGCACACGGCAGGCCTGCCTCCGCCTGCAATGACGAGAGAGCCTCGGTGACACCAGGCCATCCGTGAAATTAAATCAACAACTCCCTTATTGTAATTACATTTGGTTAAATGGGAAGGCAAAGTGTGGGTGTAATGCAATTAACATGTAATTGTCATCCTGGCCAGGTCGGTGCTGATCTATTCCCCCTCGGGACTCAAGGAAAAATGTTTCCAGGCTTTTTCTTATTGGCATTTAAGTGAATGATTGGAAGCGTGTCAGTGTGTCACAGTGCTGCTGTGTGCTAGCATGGTCATTAGCAAAGTAATGTATGTGACCGAGATGCAATTACAGATCATGAGCTTGGAATTTTGAGGTCCTATCTTTTTTTCTACCTTTTTTTTTTTTTTTTCTAATCAACATTGAGAAATCACATATTCATATCTCTTCATTTTATGCTTTTGTGATGTTATATTTTACAAAAAAAAATGTATTTGCATGGGTCCAAACAGGTCAGGTGAATCTGTTACTCTAAAATGCCCATAGGTGGGAATGTTAATGTATGTGTGTTAGCCATCTGGTGACCTGTCCAGGGTGTTTCCCTGCCTTCTGCCTGATGCATGCTGGGACAGGCTGCCACCCGCTGACCCTGAACAACAATGAGCAGGTATGGAAAATTAATGTATGGCTGGATAATTTACAAAAGAGCATTTTGCAGTTAAATATTTAGAAGATAGAAAGTACAGTTGCCAGATCATAAAATGTTCAAATTGTTGATGTTTTTGATGATCATTGCGCTCGATCCAGATAAAGCCAAGCTCACATTTCAAATCAATCAGGCATATAACACTGACTTATTCCTGACCTCGTACGAGTTTGTTTCATTGTGTTCAAAGTTTATCTGATCTCATTTAACATTAGTAGTAAATATTATATAAAACTTGAAGTAAATTCCCTTTGTACTTTAGTAACTGGCATCAGACTGATGTATGTTGCACAAACACAAAGTTTCATAAACAATATTGTGAAAAGAAATATTTTGACTCTTGGGCAGTTAATGCACATTATAAATTTTGAAAATGTTTTGTCACTCAGTTTAAGTAGTTTAGCTGCTATTTTTGTTTTTATGACCTCTCCACTCTGGCAATCAATAGCAAAGTGTCAGCAGTCACTCTTATTAGCTAATCACCATAAAAAACATTTCCATTAGCCTTGGTTTGCAAGGCTACATGCAATTACAAATGGAGAGCTCTGACTTTGTGTGGGCTGTTTATTTATGAATATATATGTATGTTCTAGTGAAGGGTGAATGGGAAAGGACGTGCCTGCTAATTGCTGCGGAAGTACAGTACTAAAAGTACAGCTGAGAACAATCTATATTGTGCATCATCACGGCTGAACCTTGTTCCATTTGCTTGCATTGCTCAACTGTATGTCAGTGCCCTTCCCTCTTCATTGCCAGCCTGTTCGGTGCCCTCGGCAAGATTGTGGACTGTAGAGCTTTTAAAAGTGCAGCAATATATGATATATGAAAGTTACTACTATTGCTTCTAGGGGGGAAAATAGAGAGAAAAAAGACAAACACTGTGGAAAACAACATCTGTGTAGAGGAAGACAAATGCTGAGGAAAAACATCTGAGTGTTGAAATCATCTTCAAGGATTTTAAAGGCAAGTATATAGTCAGGTTGGCTTCACACAATGCAACTTCCATGCAATTAGTTGCAGGTTGCGAATGAAACTTTTACTGTTGCCATGTCAACAAACCTACATAGGACATTCCAAAAGATGATGCAAACCAAATTTGTAATTTTCATTGGATGGTTCGTCTGGAACTCCAATTTGCATTTCAGTTGTACCATGTAAAGCCAGCCTAAAAGCCCAAAGATGATAATGGAAACTAATTTCTTTGTAAATTTAAGATCTTTCTTTAAGTTTCCAGACACTTTTGACTGAAGGATGGACTAACCCCTGACCTGAGCTTCAGTTATACAAACAATATAGTTGTGTGATCTCTTGCCTACACAAGTTTCTTCCTACAGAAAGAGAACTGAATTCAATTCAATTTCGATTCAATCCGTTTAATTTCTCTGGTTCCTCTATACAGCATCCTCTCTCCTCCATTCACTCTACTTGACTAAAAACATGACAAACAGCTTCTATCTCCCTCTTTAGCTCATATTTTATTGCTTCTCTTTCCATTTTTCTCTTTCGCATTCATTCCATGGTTGCAGAACGATTTTCATGGCACTCTGGCCCCGGCGCTTTCACTCCTTACACTTGGCTGCTTGTAATCTCAGTAATGGAGGAACTGAAGCTTATTTTACTGTTGCTCTCATGGTAAGTCACTGTTGGCTAGGAGAATCAGATAAAAGCCTAAAAACATGTAAATGTTTCAATTTCAGAAGCCCACCCCCTCCCAATCAGTCTATTCCTCTGAAAGTGGATTTGAGTTTTAGCGTTTGAAAAACACACAGGGGTACGGTGCTGGTGACGAGGAGAAGTGCTTAAGGCAACAAGGCGGTAGGAGAGAATGAAAAAGAGGAGGTGGGAAAATCGCGCCATTATGGCAAAGTCAATCAACGTGAGAGTGAAATGAACATGCCTAATATTGATATGTTGATAACTGTCTGTTTTATCTTGTCTTAAGGGTGTGGAGCTGCATTCTAGCTCCCAAGACAGCAGGAAAATGAGAGGATTTGAAGTTTCCTCTCCAAATAGATGCCAAATACGTGTTTATGCAATTAAATGTAATGGCAGTGCCTCAAAATTTAATTTGACAATGGGATTAGAATTTTGTTTTTTTATTTTGCCCTCCTAGGTGCAATTCACGCTTTGATAGCGATGGTCTCCGGAAACATTATTATGGCATCCTCATCCGGATGACAGCCATGGATGACTTGCATGATTTGGCTTTGAATGTCATCCATGTCCGCGCACCAGTCATATGGGAGGCGAGCCGCATGCTATAACGACGCCACCGGCCTCATCAGTAACCCTGCTGTGTTGCTGATAAAGGTGTGAGCAACAAGGCAAGACTGTGGATGCTGCGCTTCGCTGCAGCCAAAGGATCCACACTGCTCTGCCTCATGTTTTTGAAGCCATCTCACCGCAAACCACACTGCAAGCTCTGCTGGAGAGCCTACAGATGTACCCTATGCATCATGCACCTCTATACCCCTACTGTGAATGGCAGGTCTGCTTTACAGCTGAGGAATCCGCTGCTGTGTGTTCCTTGTCATTGCAATAGGCAAGGACTCTCTCGAAATATTGAAAGAAGCGAACTCTAAGGACGACTTCAAGCGCAGGCAGCCTTTCTGTTGACCCTCTCCAAACCCCGGAGCTCACTGATCATCCCACAGGCTGTCCCCAGGTAATAAAAGCACAACAATCGCATCTCTGGCCACTCATCTAAGCGAGGCATTTAATCTTGTGTCATTTAATCTTCCTCCAATAACTCCCTTTGAAACCTTTACAGATCTCTGTGCAGGAAACTCGCAGCGAAGGCCTGTGGGACGCATGAGTGGAGATACGGAGCTGCACACTATAGCACAGTGCTGGGCGACAAAGTGCATACACGACAAAGCCAGAGTAGAGCACGTCTGAGATGGAGGAGTGTTTAAGGCAAAGGAGAGGGAAGGGGGGTGGGGGGTGGGGGGTAAAAAGCGTGCCATCGTGGCCAAGTAAGCAGATTAATGTCCTCAGTCGTCCAGTCTCCGCTTTTGCCAATAACTCACAGCATGCACTGATGAACCCCAGAGAGGAGGACCTCCAGCAGCACAGCGTGGTCAGACAGCAGAGTGGGCACAGGCTCGGGCAGGGCAAGGCGAGGGGGTGGAGGCAAGAGGATGGGAGGATAAAAAGAAAGAACTGTGCTGCTCCCTGCTGGGCATGGGCCGGTCTTTTTTTTTTTTTTTTTTTTCTTTCTACTC
>OMKZ01026016.1:0-45386 GCA_900302535.1 Neoniphon sammara
GTCTGACCTTGCATAACAGTGTGAACCTCTGCTTGTCCTCTGGAGGGCTTCCTCGTGCTCCAGGGTATTCCCAGTCCAGGTCTAGCCCATCAAAACCATGTTGTCTCAGCAGAGTGATAGAGGACTTGATGAACTTCTCTCTGTTAGCTTTTGTTGAGACCATTTTGGTGAATCTAGGGAGCATTCAGAAAACGTGTTCTCAATAAGACGTTTATACGTTAATTTAGAATTATATTTACTAGTACATTTTGTGTAAAATATCTCACTTTTGTGAGCCAAAGGTCCAACCTCCAACTGCCAACAGTGTTTTGAGATTAGGATTCCTGTGGGAACATTCAAACTTAGTTGACAGCTGTGATTTTTTTCATACCTTTCCACACTAAGTGAAACTTTACAGAATATTCTTGGGGTAAAGGACTGACCTTTCTTTGAGTCCATTAAAGGATCTGTAAAGTACCTCATCATTCCATTCCAAAGTGACCAGCTCATCGACATCGTTAATGCTAGCAAAGGCATAGATCAGATGCGTACACAAGTTTGGATCAATATCTGAAGGCATAAATTTTCCATCTCCAGGTCTATATTGGGCCCAGTTAGTGAAGTAACACCCCAGTCTGGAAGAAGCAGCTGAAACATTGAAGAAAGTCATGTTGCAAATTATGGTTTTCATTAATTAGTGATAAATAATCATTGGTAATTACCATTTTATAAAATATCATTTTTATTGTTGCTAATTGCTAATAAGACTGTTGATTATGAACTACTAATACAACTTGTAGACTCACCAAAGCTGCCAAGAGTGAAACAGAGACCTTCAAAATCACACATGTAGTCAGTTAGTAAAGGGAAATCAATTCAATAAAACAAAACATTAATTTCTAATGTGCTTTACCTGCAATTATAATTAACTTGCTCATGGTGGTCTTCTACAAGGATGAGATCTTCATCAAAAATCTAGGAAATGGAAGCAAATGTCTGTTGCTCATGATAAAAATACACAAACTGATAATCATTAACCAGGAACAAATAATATGACTCCAAGCTTGTGTCATGAACCTGTTGAGCCATCCAGCTGAGCCAAATGACAGAAATTGCTTAATTTTTTAAAACCTTCGCTTGCACACTTGAATTCTGTGGCGCGTACACACAACTTACACGCTGCTTTCGTGCCTGGTGTGACTGCTGTCATTGATTATAATGTGTAAGAGTGATGAGGCTAGTTGGCCTTAAGGTTGGACAACACCACATGGAGTTAAAATCCCCAGGAAAACCAAATTGTAAAGGGCAACATGATTCATGGCATGCTTTAAAATGACTTTCTTTGTTTTTTCCACATTGATTAAGAGGGATCTGGATTTATACCAGTGTTCCAGCTTGAAAACCTGGGGAGAGTAGTCAGAGAAATCAATGCTCTTATAAAACAGACTAACTAAAGCCATGTCATCAGCATATTTAAATAAAATATTTAAAAGCATATTTAAAATTACTGTCCTGCAGTGTCATCTTGTTGGTGTACACAGAAAATAACAGTGATAAAACACATGGTGATAAAAAAACACTTTTGCTGAGTGCGTCAGACATGAGCTCAGCAGCAGAGCCGTGCCCCCAGAAGTTCAGATTAGGGTTTTCCTTGCATGAGTATATTATGTGTCAGGATGAAATCATGCAGCTCTGTGGGAGAGGTTGGTTCCAGGTTTCTACTGCTTGTTTGATGTTTGGGTATGAGGCCAGTAATATTGCACTTAAAATAGTGGATAGTGTAGAAACAAAAGACACAAATGTATCATAAAATCATTATAAAGAATATTTTACAACACAGTAAGTTGAGCTAAAATACATCTCTTGACTGTACAAACATCTGAAGGGGGCACTTTTTCAGTTAAAATTAAACTTTAAATTGTAATTTGTAGTAGTATCTCAATAATCAGGAGATTGCAAAGTAGTACAGGTTGATAACAACAACAAACCAGTCCTGTCAGCAACAGACATTTCACAACTTGGAAAGATCCCCCGTTAAAAGAATCAGTCAAATGCTGAAGCAAGAATGCTGTAGTTTGTGTTTAGTCATTTATTGAAAGGTTATTATGTATTGTGTGAAGATCTATAGATTGCAAAATAGATATAAATAAATTAAGTTGCAACATGAATCATTCGTACATTTATACATTTATTGTCTTTGATACAAATTCCACGTATTTATCAAGGCCAGTTGCAGCACTTGCATTTGTCACTAAAAACAAGATTTGCTGGGCATTTCTGGAGGTAGGTGTATCCCTGGAAGCAATGATAGAAGGAGTTGGTGTCTTTATCATTTATGTAGAGACCATCAGCCTTCCCCACACAGAAGTTAGTGCCAGAAACAGAGCTGGTAGTCGTGGCGATGGCAGCAGTTGTAGTGGACGTGGCAGCAGCAGTTGTGGTGGCAGTAGCAGTTGTGTTGATAGCAGCGGCCGTAGTGGTAGTGGCAGCAGTTGTAGTGGTAGTGGGAGAGCTCGGGCCATTTGTTGTGATCACGGGCACATGGGTTGTTGGGGGAGGGAGAGTTGACAAATCTGGCAAGATAAAATAGGTTGAAGTGAAATAAATTGTAGACCGAGGATCTGTCTTTTGAAGCAGCGATGATCAAACATTTATACGCTGAAGCCAGTATTGACATGTAATTTCAGTTTACCTGAAGCCAGAAGAGAGCGCAGGTGGCTTATGAGGGGGTAGGTACCCTGACCACAGAAGTGTCCAGCAAAGTCATCTAGATCCAAAGCCCAGATGAAGGCTCCTCCAAACTTGTTGTCTTTCAGATATCGTACCTATGGAATCACAATTGGGTTTCCCAACATTTCTATGCCAGATACTAAATAATACTCATTAAGGATGATATGCTGTATATTACCTTGATTTCATAGCTCTGTTTGTTATCAAATCCAACCCACTCATTGCCTTTGGTGGCATAGGGCACCATTTGCTCATCAATCCAATGGACACTGGCTCCTTTGACAAAGGTGCAAATCTGTAGAAATCAAAGACATATGTTTAAAAAAAATTCTCTATATTAAGTCATTGATTTGATACATATGAACTCATTTTATTCATTTATTCAGTATGCACTGAATTCAAAACTGTGTAGTAAAACTGATCTTGCTCAAGTACTGAGCGCTCACTGACCTCATAGTAGGACCAAAACCCGGCCTCCCGGGTGTAGGACCCAGCAGAGGCTGCTCCGCTGGCTGGTGCTCCAACACCATTGGCTGCTGAAGTTGTACGAAATGTGCGCCCATAGGTTGCAAAACCCATGATGAGCTTTTCAACAGGAGCTCCATGGTCTCTCCAGTACTTCATAGCAAAGTCCTGTGGGAAAAATGTGCTCATAGTTAAAGCAATCAGTTGTTAAGTCTGCAGCTGACAGATGCAGTGATGGGATGATATCACCTGAAATTTGCTGAGGATTTTACGCACCACATTGTAGTAGATGTTCTCTCCCATGTCGAAAGAGCTGCGGTACAGAGGGCTGTTGTGACCAGTGAATGGGTCCCACGCTCCATGTAAGTCATAGGTCATGACATTTATGAAGTCTAGATACCTGTTACATAGACCCAGTATGACACAAAGAAATTGATGAAAAAATCAAATTAATAGTGTTTCAATTTCAAAACTCCTGTTGAAAGACTTTTTGTCACATGATCTTACTTTGACACCTGAGCAATCTCATATCCGTTGTCAATGTTTCCCTTCCCAGCAGCCACTGCAGCTGTGAGCAGCAACCTTGGCTGTTTTGTGGCAGTAGCTTCCTTTTCAAATGCATCAAGTAACTCCTAAATCCAAGAGGGAATTGTTGAGGATAATGTTTAATATGAGAATAATTAATGCTTGAATCAACATCTTTGTCATAGTTTAAACAAGGATGCTGTGTTGGTGGGATAATCGATCATCCAGTAGAATCCAGTTGGTTCTCTGAGCTGAGGTTTGATTTTAGTCACTGGACTGACCTTGCAAAGCACTGTGAACCTCTCCTTGTCCTCTGGAGGGCTTCCTCGAGCCCCAGGATACTCCCAGTCCAAGTCAAGCCCATCAAAACCGTGCAGTCTCAAGAACCTGATAGAGGACTGGATGAACCTCTGACGGTTGGAAGCGGATGAAACCATGATGGTGAATCTGTAGAAATTTAAAACCAACAGACATACTGTTACTAAAATTCTTCAGTATAAACAAGATGAATGGTGTTGTCCGGTGACCTCAGGACTCCATGCTGTTGGCTTTGTGAACTCACTGTGCAGTTCCAAAATTCCATCCACCAACAGCCAACAGAGTCTTCAGCCCAGGGTTTCTGCGGGAGATGCACAAAAGTTCACAATGAATTGATTTTCTGTCAATCTCCATTTTGAGAAAATAAACTGATACCACTCAGCCAGTGATACAAAAATTAATTCAACTTCAATAACAGTTTGTATCATTAGTTATTGTAAAATAATTGACATGGCTGGTTCGTCAAGACAGTCTGGTTTACTCTGCAGGCATATACCTGCTACTTACTTATTCTTGAGTCCATTGAAGGCCTTATAGAGAACATCATCATTCCATTCATAGGGAACCAGCTCATTGGCATGATTGATTATTGAGAAGGCATAGATCAGGTGTGTGCAGAGGTCAGGGTCAACATTGGCAGGCATATATTTGCCAGCGCCTGGTCTGTACTGGGACCAGTTGGTAAAATAGCACACCAGTTTGGTAGATGACACTGTTGGACAAGGGAGGAATCATGAGAATAAATCCTATCTTTTGAGCAATGGTAATTAGGAAAATTATAAATTTGCTAATATCAATAACATAAAACATTTAAGAATGAATTCATACCCATTTGAAGAGTCATCAAAAGTGACAGTCCTAAAAAATAGACATTCTGTTTAAGAAACTGGACCATACTTATAATAATAATAAAAATCATAATAAAAAATAACAACAACAACAAAACAACAACAACAATAATAATAATAATAATAATAATAATACTAATAATAATAATAAATATTACTATTATCATAGTTTATTATTACACTTATGTAGGACCACTGGCTAATGAATTAACACCTGGAAGAATCTAACTTACCAGCTAAAATTGTTAGCCGTGCCATGGTGTCTTAGTTTGGCCGATTCCTGCAGAGGCCTGCAATAAAAGAAACAGTTGTTTATTGTAAATGCTCATAAGATTGACCACAGTAAGTAGTTTGGCTGCACTTCATTAAACATCTGATTTTCTCTGTTTTCATAAAAGCAACACTTAAAGTTATAGTGTGTTGATATGACTTACCAGATTCAAAGTGAGGGTCTCTGGACCATCGGCAAGTCGTATATATAGCTGTGATAACAAAGAGACAAAGTCCGCAGTCCAGCAGGACAGGAAACGTCAATGTCATTGTTAAATTATCCAGGTTATCTGGCACCTAACTCCACCGATGAAAGAGATTTATCTTTGCTGTCTGATAAAAACTGGATTAGGGCAGTGAGGTTATGTAAACCGTTCCTCTGTGCAGTGGCTTAGATGATGAGAAGTGCCCAATCCACACAGATAAGATGGCCTTGAAAAACATGAGTGACCACATTGTAACCTAGGTTACTGTATTTGGAAACACTGGATACTATTTATGGGTTTGACGTTTTAGTTTCATATTTTACAGACCTCATCGAAACTGACATTTTAACGTTGTAAACAGGTGTGTTCTTGAGTCCAGTCTTGATGTCACTTTTCTGACATCTTGGACTTGCCTCAGTCACATGCCTATTTTTACAGACTTGTCTTGGTTTGATATTGACTTCTTTCTTGATAATCTAAAACAATTAAAAAAAATTCTCCACCCATATTTATTTATTTTCTCCCCAAAACTACACACAATTTAAGGGATTACATCTGTCTACACTATATGTCTTGGTCTTGATTTGCTCTGGTCTTGATCTTTACTCCCTTCAGACCTGGTTTTAGATCAAATTTGAATATACCAGGTCTTGGAATTAATTGGGTTTCAACTGAGCTGATATTGACCTGATCTTGAGCATTTAATTTAATCCAGACTTTCAGATTTTGATATTCACTGCTGTAACCAATGAGTCACAATAATAAAACTTCAATAAAATGCAAGTCCAAGGGTATTGCATCAGAGGCTTGATAAACTGGACAAACTGGGCTCAGATAAGATGCGTTTTCCATTAAGCTGTATAATCCCAGGACAGAGTGCTTATGGGTTATCTTGCGTGGGTGAGCCAGGGTCCAGTAGTATCAGGAAAAAATTATTAGCTTTTGCTTCATACCATATTTAGAGAACCGCTTGAGTGCAGTCTGCTATTTATAGCAATTCAGACAATAATAATAAAGCAAATAGAATTTGGCCCATATCTATGTTGACACCTCAAGACTAGGCAGATACTGTACAGTAGATCAGAACATCAGCATTACCTGAACATGAACATGTACTACAGCAGTGGTTCTCAAATGGGGGTACGTTGGAGTAGTGCAGGGGGTATGTGAGATTTTTTTAATTTAAAAAATATCAGTCATGCATAATTCCTAAAATAAGTTATAAGTAAAATAAAAAAGGTAAATGTAAGTTCAAGAAACCACAGTTTATATTCAATATTTCTATTTTCAGTGCAGTCGTTTCCCAAAGCAACAAATGCAATCGCGTTCACGATGGTGTTTGTTCACTGTGAGCAGAAAGCCAGTTTTTATTTTCAATGACAGACGAAAATCAAGAAAATGGATTTGTGGTTGAAACATTAGCCAACAGTTCCATGAAGCCAGCGCCAACAACATCTCAGCAATGTCGTGTCAGGGGGCACTTGACTGAAAAAAAAAAAAATTCATCGGGGGTACATTATCGAAAAAAGTTTGAGAACCACTGTACTACAGTACAGTCTAAATCTAGCCATACAAAAAAGTTAATTTTCTGTTTTCCCTCTCAGGATTGCTTAAGTCAGTATTCACTATTATATCAAGCATGCCACAAATCTGATATTTCCTCCAAAAACAAGATATTTATTTACTTTAGGGCACATGTTATGAGTCAAATAAAGACAGAGTAAAACTGTTACATAAAGATTAATTATTTACATTTATCTCCATTCTGAGAGAAATGGAGAAAAAGTAATGCCATTACATTGACAAGTATCTGTGTCTGTCTGATTTTATTGCTGGTTTATGGCCATTGTTGCTCACTGATTCCCCAGTTGGTTTGACCTCTTGTCCCCCATCACCATGACGCAAACTAACAGTATTAAACTGACAGTGAAGATGAATTATTAGTCCTGGAGAGATTTTATTACCCTGCACCTTTCACCAAGAACATTTTGATGCATTGTACTTTTAACGCCAGCATATAAAATGAAGCAGGGGGCAGTCTAAAGTTTGGGATTAGATTATGGGTTATGTGATCCTGAATGTGGTAGTATGGTGTGTGGTCCTTATTTCAAACTATCAATATCATACAAAAAAGAACAAAACAAAACATGAATGCCATAATTGAAATTTGCAGAAAGGAAGAAAGAAAGAAAGAAAAGTTAAGCTAGTCCTTTTTAAAGTTGCAGCTGCTTTTATCAACATGATAAACGCTCATACTTCTATCTCCTTTGATGTAAAATCAGTATCTCTCCATTAGTTGTATAATTGAACATATATACTGTACAAGTACACACACTCATACACACACGCATATTCACACATATACACACTCGCCATGTAGTTATTTACAGGAAATGCAACACAAGTAACAAAACATAAAGCTTCCTTTTTATCGGACAAGCAAGTGTTTCATCTCCAGGAATACTGTCCCAACTGCTCCACCATATTCTTGTTAAAATGCTTGTGTGTTGCATCATCAAGGCGGGTAGTGGCACCTCTGGCTCCAGCCGTTCCCTCTTGCAGGCGCAGCGAAGACAGACTACAAGCAGCGTGTTTCCTCCGAGTTCTCAATACAAAATGGAGGATACAAGCGTGGCAATCTCACATGACGCAGAGTTGAGTTTAAGGTGAGTGGTGGCTGGTTATGCCAGGGAGTAGATGGCATTCATGGGGGAGTGGAGCTCCAGACTCCCTCCATAGTCCAACTCCTCCCTGATGTCTCTCCTGCTTCCAGTGTACTCGCCAATGAAAGAGCCGTCCTCATTGAACTGGATCTCCCCGCCTTCTCCGTATTCCACAAGACTGTCGTCGCTCTCTGATCGCTTCATCATCGCCTCCACAGATTCTTGGCCTCTCTGCAGCCCTCTCTCCTCCTCCCTGCAAAAAAATAGAGCATTATGTGCCATGGTTACCTGAGGTCAGTGGTGGAGAAAATGCAGTTTTTAAAAGCCAGCTGTCACTAGCAACATATTTGTGCAAGTATAATGATGATATAATTCCTCCTTACGTATCAGTTTTAATTTTGTTGCAAGACATCGACAGTGTACATACCGTCGGGGATAAGGAAGAGTGGAGACACGTGCTATCCTGAAATATGAAAAGGCTTTGTTTGAGATCCATATTGAAAGGGTTTGGTCAACAAAGTATTAATGATTCGATCCATATTTCATTGATCACCCACTCAGAATATGCCTGTAGTGATACCAGGAGTCTGGTGAATATGCTGTTTACAACTCTCCTCTAAACATGTCAGTTTCATATAAACAAGTGAATATGAAGCCATGCAGAATCATACAGTTGACCTGTCAATAGTGTCAGTGCATCAGTGTTTAGTTTTTCATACCTTTCAAGAGACCTGGAGTAGTCCAGTGAGAAAAGAATAGGGATGGAGGTTTGGAGGGAAAAAGTAGGTTTAGATAGAAAAGGTAAATAGAAAAAATGCATAAGATATTGGGAGTATGATCAAAGAGTTATCAAAAATGAGGACATTATTACTGTGGGCAACACTTTACATTAAGTTTTCCTAATATTTGTTTGGTATTTGCAGTAATAACTTTTGTCCAAGAAAATGATAATGCACAGCTATAGTTTAAGCAACTTGATGTAAAAATATGCCCATTGTCAATATATTTTAACAGTGATAGTGCTGTATGGTACCGTGCTGTTAGAAATGTAATGACTTATTCAGTGCTGGGTATTATTACCATGCCATGCCATCAATACTGGCGCATAATTCAAGATACCTTAGAGACCTCAAATTAGATGTTATGTAACATTACGGTTGATAAGAGATGGAACAGATAGTATTGTCTCCAATCAACAATGATCGATAAGAGACAGTACAGTCTTAAAATGTACTTAAATGTTAAATCAACATTTTTTCTGGTGGCAGCAGTTATGCCATGTTTTTTCTTATTAATTTTAATCAGTCTGTTGTGAAGCTTACCGATAGTCAAATGATCCCTCCTGATCTTTGTCATCCACTGGCTCCAGGGAAATGTCTTTTTTGTCCCGTACTGAAATTGAAACAGGCAACCCTGTGAGCTACATGACTGTCTTCCCCATTTGGTTCAGAAATATGGATCTGAACATAAAAAGGTTATGAGAAAAGTGCAATGAATGGCTCCCGTACCTGGGTATTTCCCCCCTCTGCTCCTCTTGATAAAGCAGACTATGAGAAGGATGAGCACAATAACAGCCACAGCACACATTATTCCAATGAACCAGCCCTGAGTGGTGATGTCCACCTGGTCCCGAGCATAAGCTGTGGATAGAGAAAAGACAAATACACACAGACACACACACACACACATAATGCAAACACACACAAACAAATACACATACACAAAATACACATATCATCAAACCTGTCACCCACTTAGCACTTTACACATACCCGTTTTGTTCTGACAGACCATAAAATGTGTCCACAAAATCAGTAAATTACCTTCAGTGGTGTAGTGGGGTGATTCCTCAGTGTACCATTCCCCGATCCCAACCTGAGTTCGTGCTGCCAGGGAGAATCTGTAGCGAGTGTAGCGGTCGTATCGCCGAACAGAGAAACTTGTCACATTTGGAGGGAACTCCTCGACTCGCAGCTCCTCTCCCCTGGTGGCGTTTACTGTAGAGAGAGCGAACATCTCAGGGAGAACTCTTGATGCCGTGAGAGTGCACACAACTGAGCTGTGAAGTACCTCACCTGCATTCAGAGTGCCTGCATAATGGTTTATTGCCCTCTCAAGAATACCCTTAAGTGGGTTCTACAAAAACCCTAATCATTGAGTGCTTATTTAAGTGTGCTATTTCGTGCTGTTTGAATGTGCACTTAAGTGTTATGTATACTATATGTGCATATATAATTACACTATTTCTACCTGTTATAGAAGATTTGTTTTTCTCTGTGGACAACAGCAGAGTAATACATTATACTTTGATTGTATAGTTTGTGAAGGTAGAAAAATCTCAGCAGGTATTCAGAAGTTGGCCTACCTGTCTGGTACTTGAGGGAATACCCAGTAATAATTCCATTAGGTTCTGCTGGCAGGTCCCAGTCGACATAAATCGTGTCCAGATGTCGCTGTTGGATCCTGAAGGATCTGGGAACAGATGGTACTATAGACAGACACACAGCAGGAGACAAAGAGCAAGTTTGGGAATAAACATATTTGTTTGTACTTTGTTTGCACTGGAAAGATGACAAATGGATCAAAAACGGTCTTTGTAATACCTATACTCTCAGATGATTTTTCCTTGCCAGGTAATTAGTGAGGAAAAACCCTGAACTTAATATGTGCCTTTTCTTACCTCCTTCAGGTGTTGAGAATTGTATAGTATTACTGGGTGGCCCTTCATATCGATTATTGGCCACCACTATGTACATCTTGTAGTGGCTGTATGGGAAGAGCCCAGAAAGAACCCCGGAGGGCTCTGGGTCACTGGCTGGGAACGCTTGAGATTTCATAGCCCTGCTGACACCCAGCCATCTCAGCTGGCTGCTGTCCCTCCAGTAGTGCACCTGGGAGACGGAGAGGAGACACACTCAGCCTTTTGAATCCACTGAAATCTCCAACAACTTTGGATTGTGAATTTCAGTAACCTCTTATTTAGATAGTCCAATGTTGACACTCAGGGTCCAAATGCTCCAGTGCCAATTAGTTGAGTCAGCATTTCTCTACTAAACAAACTTCCCCATTACGTTAGATCCTTACTCAGGTGGTACTAAAACAGTTTTGGGACAAGCTTATACTCCATATTCCTCCAGTCAGAACTGAGGCTTGCAGAATGGCCTTCAGTAACTGTGCCCTTTATACCTGGAACAACCTGCAATGCACTTTAAACCGGCACTCTTTTGTGTCAATCAATCAGTTTGACAGTATGATTTCCGAGCTTTTTAAATCTGATTGTATCTGCTTTTAATTTGCATTTGCATTTTATTAATCCTTTATCTGTTTTATTTTGGCTTAAACTTTAACTGTATTTTATTGAATCTTATCTTTATTTTATTTATTTATTTTATTATCTTGATTTTACTGTAACTCAACACCATTGTAAATGAGGATTCCTCCTCAGCTGGTCTTTCGAGATGAAATAAAGTGTCTGAGTCTCACCAGACTGTAACCCTCAGCCTTACCACATATTTGCTTGGCTGGCCTTCAGGGACTAAGGATATCTCAAACTCTGTTGGGTGGATTGAAATTTGGTAAGCACATATCATATTAATCCACCCAGCTCTGAACCCTGACAATTTTTATGACCTCATGGCCTCTCCTCTAGTGCCACCCTCAGGCCAAGGCTTTGACTTGTGAACAACATATTTCTAAATGTAATGGACCGATTGCAGAGTAATTTGCTGAATGCACTCATGCTTCTCAGGGAATGAACCCTATCAATTTTGCTGTCACTATCACCTAGTGCCACTCTTAGACCAAAATGTCAAATTTGATATCTTGCTACCTACTGGGAAGATTGCCATGACATTTGGTGAGCATGTTCACGCTTCCTGGAGAATGAACCATGTTAATGTTGGTGATCTCATGACCTTTCCTGTAGCACCATACTAAGACCAAAATGTATAAACTCCATTCTCCCAAAGCTTGCCCTAAGCTACTAGGCCACCACGAGGACAAACACTTGTTAAACCTGACCACAACCCTAAGATTAACTCTAACTCAGCCGCTGTAAATGTATAGAATACTGTTCATGCTATTGTCTCACCTGAAACTCAGGTGACATAATAGTGACACACTGCAACACTTGACATCACCATTGGACTATCCATATCAGGTATGACCAGATTTTCTATTGTTCTGTTTATCAACAGACATGTAAATAACAGCTTCTTAAGGTCATAATTAAATAGCTCATATTTAAATGTGCAGCCGACACACCTTGTATTCTTTCAGTTCTCCCATGATAGAGCTGCGAGCAACTGGGTCCCAGTGTAAAGTCACCTCAGTGCTCTGTATGTCGGACACCCTCAGGTTGAGGGGTGCGACTAGAGGACCTGGTAAACACAGAGAGGATACAATGCTTTGTCTTTACACCATGCTATTACTGAATACCATCTGGGCTGTGGAGAACAGGTTCGCAGGAATGAAATGCAAAATAAAAGTAAGGGGAGGTGCGTTCAGATGCTGTTAAGTGGTTAAGTTTGCTGCCCTGAAGTATTCCCCCTGCTGACCAAGTATCAAACTCAGGATTTACACCCCTGTGTCTGCCTGACTATGTCTCCATCTCTGTCTGAATAAATAAAAATCGACTACTGAAGATGAGTGAGCTGCTTCTTGCTTAAAAAAAGAAGACATAAACAACTTCTAATGACAAAGGATTCAAATTAACGGTTGCGATGATAAAAATCTTGTGTGGAACAATAAATACAGGCATGCAATACATACAATGAAATCAAATAGTGCTTGACTCTTAGCTTTTATAAATTCTGCTGTTTTTCATTAAAATGGTTTCCTCTCTTTATGTTTCCAGTATGACTGAACATCCATAGATATATGTGAGAGACAAAACTGTTAAGCTGGTTAAACAGTGTTAAACAATGGACGATGTTTACACTTACGGTCTTCCCCTGAGTAACCGATGACAACAGGAGACTCTGGGCCCAGTCCAAAGTCATTGACAGCCTGGACCTTGAGTTCATAAGGAGTGAAGGTGTCTGCATCATAGATGTAATATTTCAGCCACTTGGTGGTAGCATTTTTCCACTCCTCTCGGGAATCTTTCCTTCTCCACCATACCAAATACTTCAGGTGGGGCCCATTCCACTCTCTGTAGGTCAGAGGCTGAGGACAAGATCAGACACAGAGATTATATTTGGCAATGACGAGCATCATTTGATTTTACTGATTTTATTACTTCAAGAGTCAAGACATTCAAGATAAATTATTAAAGTATAACAGTTTTAGACATATATAATATTTTCTACCTCCCAGCTGATCTCCATGTTATTTCTCCATGTTCCCACTCCCTTTAAGTTCTTTGGGATGACATCAGGGGCTGTGCAGGAAAACAGAACTAGTGGTGAGGTTATTGCACTTCACTGCAAATATGACAACCGATTTGCCAGAGAATAGAGCATAAGATGTTTTATGGTCATCAAACCCACGTGCACCGCTGGTCTGGAAGCGCATGGATGGACGACTGGGACGACTAGGCCCAATGGCGTTGATAGCGATAACACGGAACTCATAGTAGCTGAATGGAGAGAGCTGCAGAATGACAGAGTTGAGGTTCCCCGGGTATGTCGACAGGTTTCTCCATTTCCCTGGTAACCAGTCATCTTCATCATACTGCACTAAATACTCTGCAGGAGAATTGCAGGAGGGAACTCTGGATTAATTATTTACTGACAGAAATGACCAAAAATGGCTAGTAATTATGATAAGAATGAACCACCATAAATGTAGAGTTGTCACTGGTTGCAGGGATGTTACCTGTAATAGGACTGTGGTTGCTGTCTCCAGGAACCCAAGTGAGTCTTACACTGCGCTCATATGGATCTGACAACTCCAAGTCAGTGGGAGGGTCAGGACGGTCTGCACAGAAAGGATGAAAGGTTAAAAAGCATCACGTATGTTCAATGAAATGTCTTTTATTTTAAATGTGCCATACCCATCACCATTAGTTGTGCCGAGGCAGATTTCTGGTCCATTTCAGTCTTGATGATACAGGTATAATTCCCCTCATCCCCTCTGTTTACATTAGTGATGACCAGATTTGATTCATCCAGAGAAATCCTGAGGATTGCAAATAAATTCCACTTGAAAATATGAAACACCAGGAAACGCACAGATTTGAGTAACACTCTGTGATTTCATTAGGAGGAAAAGTGTATCTTTTGCTGTAATGACATGCAAATTCGTAAGAAGATATAATTTATTAGAATAGGACACACCTCCAGCCAAGGGTAACAAAGTTTTTGTTTTTCATCCAGTTGGTTGTGGCAGGGGTAGTGACATCAGTTTTGACACCACAATCAAAGCGCACATCGGTTCCACGGATGACTTTCATATGCTGTGGTCTTTTGATAATCATGGTGGGCTCTGAGAAGAAAGGATGAAAAACACTACAGCATGACACAATCAAAAAGTATTTGTGGATAAATCATCTCTAACTGATTTTTTTTTTCATGAATCACTGTGAACTTCACCTTTAACTTCTACTCGGACTTGACTCTCATCTCTTCCTGCGATGTTGCTGACGATACACAGGTAAGTTCCTTGGTCATCGACCCGTATGCGTTTGATTTCTAGGGTCCCGTTACCATGGATCTTAAAACGATTTCCTTCGAGGTTCCCCTGCCCATACTTAGACCTGTTGAAGAGACACACAAGCACATACAAATACAAACAAATGCACACAGGTGCTCCTTCAAGTTTATGTGTGAAGACACACTTTACAAGTCACTAGCAGAAAAAAAACAATGTCCTCACCATCGCAAGTCAGGCACTGGAGAACCAAAGTATCTGCAGTCTAAGAAGGTACGAGTACCCTCTATCACCTTGATGAGCTCTTGTCTGGGCCAGAGTATACGTGGTGTTGCATCTATAAATGCAGAATACAAAACTCTACTGCAAGACCAGTGCCATAATAATAGGAAAATTCAACCATTGGATACATTTAAACTTTAATATCTTCTGTATATCACTAATAGATGATATATACAATTTATTGAAGTGTTTTAGGGTGGATTTTTCCTTTAACGCTCTATGGCCATACCTTTATGTACTGTAAATGATATACAATATTTCACTCTGTACGTGACATGGATGACAGTGTGGCAACTTACGCAGCACGTTGACAAAAGCATTGGCAAATAAGTAGCCATACTGATTTGAAGCATTGCATTGGTAGACAGCAGTGTTTGCAAGGGTCACGGCACGGAAGATCAGTGTGTCACCCGACACCTGCCTGTTAGGTTGTGGGGTGGCAGCTGGAGATGAGACACATAGCAGAAAAATAATTACTAACATCACTTCATTCAAGTTTATTCATGTTGCCCTTCATCACAAAAACATTTCTCAAGGGACTTTTCAAGGAATGAGCCCACCTAGAGATACGTAATCAATAACAAGTCACATAACAAAATAATGCAAGACACGATGCGAAAGAATCAAACACAAGGAAACAAAACAAAGGACAAGACACAACATGTGTGAAAGACAGAGGAGTTGATTTTCTCTATATGAACAAAAACCTACTTTCAATTGGTTCTCCATTGATAAACCAGCGAATTGTGGGCCGAGGGATCCCATCAGAACGACATACTAACTGTCCATTTTCTTCAGGGGCCAAGATCAAATCCGCAGGCTTCTCCAACCAAAATGGGGACGCTGTCAAGTGAAAATTCTGAGTTAGTTGTGGAAATGTTATTTATGTGGAGAACATGTGTCTGCAAATGTGCAAATGTATCTCACCTTTGACTCGGACAGTTATTGTGTGCTCGATGTATCCGATCTTATTGGTAGCAGAGCAGGTATATTCGCCAGCGTCATCGAAAGCAGCCTTGGGGATTTGAATCATCTTATTGAAGTTTTTTACTTTCATGCGTGATGTCACCGCAAGTGCCTCGCCATCCTTGGTCCAGGTAATGTGAGGCGTTGGCCTTCACCATAGTAATAAACAAGGCTTTAGTTAGGATGACTTTTATGAATCAATTGAAGGTCAATTTATGATTCACAGATTCACGGTTAGTGGTTGAAGGTCAGTCATATCACTCAGTCTGTCTTATAAATTTAACATTGGCATTGAACACATGACCAAGATTGTGTGGGATCTTGACTCACACTCCTGCAGCGATACACTCCAGGAGCAGCTCCTCCCCTTGCAGGACCAGTATGGAGCTGGATGAGCCCGTGGGTGACAGCCAGGTGGGGGCAGACTCGGCCACTGTTCGAGCTGCAGGGGGAACATACCAGAGCACACCAGTCAGTACAGGCCTCAAGCATTCAAGAAGCCTGTCTAACCATAAAGAAAACATAAGACAACAGTGTAGGCAGAAGAGGTCATTTCTTTTAGAAAGCAAACTCAGAATATAAGAAAGGACAGCTAAAGCGGAGCACACACTCACCACACTCAGTAAGTAGCGAAACAAGGATGTCTTTTTAGAGATTGTCTGAAATAAAACAAAATTGTCTGTAAGTCTATAAGCGTAGCAATCATAAAAACTCACGGTTACCAACAGCAAACAGACATAACCACTGTTTTGTTAAGCCACTGCTGAGTTAGAAAAGATCAGTTAGTACTGCAAAAAAGAAATGAATCCCATCTGTTAGTATGAAAAAGTATAGTTGGACAATCTATTCATCAGTCCATGTCTATGCTGTAATACCACATCCAGCCTGTGTGGTGCCACAGTATGTATCTAAGTGTCACTGCACAATCAATACTCACTTGTAAGCACTTTTACAACCACAGGCATCTTCTGCTGGATGGTGTTCTTGTAAGGGAAGCGGGCGTTACAGCAGTAGTCCGTGGCAGAGTCATTGAACAGGACATTAGAGAAGTACAGATCTCCGTTCACTCCCATGGAAACCCTGCGGTCCTGCCGCACAGGCTGCATGGTGGGGAAAGCAGTCTGAATTGGCCAGTTGAAAGGCCTCGCATATGAACCTGAAATGAAACATGGTGCTGTGATTGTATCTCTAAGGATACAGAAGCAGATAAAGTTCCTGAAGTAATGATAACTTGTTTGCAAAGGAAAGCGGCTTCATTTCTACGGTACAACTAGTTCCCTGCGGTGTACCAGAAACCATAATGTAAAGAAGATGTAAGTCTAGAGAGACGCTCACAGCTGGACATCCAGTAGGTGTCAGGTTTAGGTGGGCCAGGCGGCGGGTCACAGGACAGGACCAGAGGCAAGCCGACACTGACCACCACAGGCTCCAGAATCTCTCTCGGCCAGAGAGGAGCTCCTACAAAAACACACAGGTACTCTGTTGTTCACTGAGTAGCAGATTTTTACTTCTATTGTTGATACAAGTTCTATTTTAAAGACTGAGATTTTAAATGGCACACATATTCAGTAGATTGGAATTTATGTAACTGATCAATGTTTGTTGTTGCCATACAGTGAGCCCATAAAGCATCTGGACAGCAACAAATTGGTTCATGTTGGACCCCATACTCTTCTTCATTTGATTGCAAAATGGCACACTGACTAAGACATTAAAGTGCATTATCAATTTCAATTTGAGGGTATCTTCTACCATATGAACAAACAGTTAAAGAATCCTATTACACATGGTCTAGCCCATTTCAGAGTCCTCAGCCAGATTATGACTTGTAACAGCGCATTATGCAACAACACATTTTGTAACAATATAGTAATTCAATGTGTGTGTAATAACATGCCAAAATTACTGTACTCATTTACACTGTGACACTCTTTACTGTTCATTTAATTGAAATTGCACTAAAGGGGTCTCTCTCTCTCTCTCTCTCTCTCTCTCTCTCACTCACTCACACACACACACACACACACACACACACACACACACACAGAAACAAAAACACATAAAACAAACATTACCAGTGAGTGACCCCTATCATGCAAGTTCAATTACATGAACAGTAAAGAGTGACACAAAGTAAATGATGGAGGAAAAAAAAAGGTGCAACCCCCACATTATGTAATAATCACTGCATTATATAGTAAGTTATTACGAAATGCAGGAAAATTTATTATATTTTACATTCAAAGAATTTATTACAAAAGGTGGCGAGTTAAAATGTGGGTGTTATTACATAATAGAGGGGGAATTTATTACATTTTTGTAAAGTTATTAAAAATGTGTCGTTATTGCATAATGTGTTGTGACATACCTGCATTTACATTTATGTTCAAAAGAGAACCTGAGAGCATGATCCTCACAGGAACACCTCACAGAAATAGAAAAAGACTGGGAAGAGAGCCTTGTTAAATGTCACATCTGTTGATGTTTATGCATTGCAGATTTTTACAAGCCATTGCACACTGCAAATTTTTGACTACATATGAAAAATGACTCTTCTCGCTTCCAAAGTAATAACCATCTGGAGCGTGTCACTGCCAGAATATCTTCTGAGATCACTGTGCATCTCCTGTTGGTGGCATGTCAGTGGTGGATACACAACTATTTTATTTAAAATAGTTACCATGATGAACTCACTGGATATTCGTAGTCTGATCTTGTTGGAGTATGCAGAGCCATGCTCATTGGAAGCAATACACTGATACTCTGCCTCATAGTCCTCTGGATTGTTCCAGGCAGAGATGTCCAGCGTCCCTGAGCGTCTGCGCATCGATGTCGAGGAGTCACGTGCTACATTGAAATACTTCCCATTGCGCCTCCATGAGAAACTTGGCGATCAAGCCAAGCCAGAAACAAGACAGAAAAAACAAAACAAAGCAAAACAAAACAATGAAGTGGGTTGCAGAGAAGGAAGCTGGCATTAACCAAACTGTTCACAGGGCTGCGTCAGCTCTTACATTGGATGGGGGTTTCCTTTGGCTTCACATTCTATGACCATGGTGTCTTTGGGGTCAACAATATGTTCCTTCAAAGACTGCTTTATAATAGTTGGGGGCTGTCTGACTGTAGGTGGAGAAATAAATTACCTCAGTACATTATGCATGACAATATATATTACAAATAACAAGATGCAAATGATACATAAGCGCTTGACTCACTTTCCAGTGGTACGTCCAAAGCCCATAC
This sequence comes from Neoniphon sammara, assembly GCA_900302535.1. Lineage (NCBI taxonomy): Eukaryota > Metazoa > Chordata > Actinopteri > Holocentriformes > Holocentridae > Neoniphon > Neoniphon sammara. The sequence continues at coordinate 19,087 of OMKZ01026016.1, forward strand.
ACCCTGCCATAAAAGCAGCAGTAGAGCTGATTCGAGCAGTGTCCCCATCTTTACAGTGCATGGAATCCACCAACACTTTTGGTCTGCCAATTTTCAAAAAGTGAGCAAGGGAAACAAAAACATCTGCGAGAAATTCATGTTGCTCAATGTCAATCCTAAACAAAAGATGTGAGTGACACTTTGAACCTTAAACGTCCTCCACGCATTTACCTTGCAGCAATGAGCATCTCTCCCACTTGGATCACACCATCACACTCTCTAACAGAGTAGTTCATTGTTATTTTCACACAACACATCCGCCAGCACAAGAGCAGGGGGTCAAACTCTGTCTTAAGCCAACTGCATGAAAATGAACCCCTTGTTTGCATTACAGGAGTAAATTTTGGTGTTCGACTGTACAGTGTCTGACTAGCTGGAACAGAAACTGAAATTAAGCAGGAAGAAATACAGTATCTGCAAATAAAATAATGATTAGTGTATTAAATATCACAAACAAAGGCCCAACAGAGAGACAGCGAATCAATGTGGTTCTGGTGATTTTCATTAGATGCTTCTTCAAAAGCTTTTCATCAAATAAATATGTAATAAACGATGACTCATGGAGCAGAGTGTGATCATAACAAAACCTTTTCTATTTCCTGCAGCACAGCTGGCATTAGCCTACCTTTCTCTCATGTAGACTCAAATCAGGGATTCCTCCTCCCCATCTCTGTGGTTTTCCCAGTGCATTGATAATCAAATTGAATTTCTCCAGGAAAAATATCCTTTTTTTTGTGGATTATACCAATTAATTCCTTAGTCCTTCAAATAACAGGTCAAGAAGTCCAGAGGAGTGGATAAGCTTCAGTAATAGAGTTTCTGTCTGTCACTGCCACTTACACTCTGCCCACCCTTCTCATGAATAATGAATGAGCGCCATACACCACCTACACTTCACCCACTCTACTGCTCTTGCCAGGCTCACATAATTCTTAACAACTCATCTCCATCAAACACAATCACTAAGTTTGTCTGGGAAAAGACATGCATGCATAACAGAATCAGAAGCTCAAAGAAATATGATAATAACTTTTTGAACTTTTTTACGTCAAAGAATAATGTGGTATTTTAGCCATTTTTGGCTGAGAAAAGCTGTCTAATGTTTAATTTGACCTTGTCCACAGTGATTCAATCTGATTTGCCAATAAATAGAAATGCTTTGGCAAAATGAAAGCACAATACAACCCATATTCTGTACAATTTGCATTCTTGTTGGTTTTGATGACATCAAAATGTAGGCTGTATTGTTGACTGGATAAAAGCAAGGAACCGAGTATGAAAGCAATTTTTGTTTCTCTCACACAAATTTTACATGTGGCAATTCTCTTGTCACATGACTTCAGAAAAGAAGGAAATATCAAAGAGCATTCAGACATTTCTAAATGATAAAATCTCTCATCTATAAAAGCTGTTTCATAATGCAAACCTTTTCTGCTGTGAAACTGTACTGTACATCTAAATCTTCCGACACATCCTCCTGAAAATCTTCAATTTTCCAAAATCAGACGGAAATTAGCATTCATCCCCTTCTGTGTGGAACAGAGATTACAGTCAGTCATTCAAATACATATCCTCGGAGGAAGAAAAGGTCATTATCATTCAGATTAGAAAAAAAAACCCTGCAGGGAAGAAAACGTTTTCTTTTCTAGAAACAGCACCAAGGACCCAGGAGGAGTTGTATTTGTGCCAGACAAAAGCCATCTCAAGGCTGACCACAGAGGTCTGACCTGTGTAGGAGCTCAGGCATCCACATAGGCCCCCATATACAGAACAGCATTGACTGGGCAAAACAATAGCTTTAGAAAAAAATATAAAATAAGGTTGGATAACACCCTATTGACAAAATCAAACCTGCTTTTGCATGTAAAGTTTTTATAGCCTGCCACCACAACTGACTACAAATTTATTCTTATTTGCTTTCTTATCATAACAGATGGACTGGATTCCTTCTCATCCACATTTGCAAAGGGTATTAAGCCATGTAAAAGCCATTAAAACACAGTTAACGTTACTGATAACACAGCTCAAATAGCTGATGCTCTGATCACTCTAGCCCCAAACCCCACCTCTGTCTTCATGACTCAAACACAACTTGAGTTGCCTCATGCAGGAAACAAAAGCAAAAGAGTATGTTGAGACACTTGGCTCCCAGAATGGGCTTTTCTCCCCATACATTCAGCTGAAGCAGGCCTGGCAGCGAGTAGTGATCAGTACCATGCACCAGACTGCACAGTGAAGAGGCAGAGAGGCAGACAGAGCTAGCTTCAGTGACGACAAGAAGGTCTCTATGCTTGCGGGTCTCCTTTGGCACATGTGCCCAGCACTTGGGTAAGAGCAGATGGCATGTGGGAGTGTTCAGCCACACAAGCTGCCTGTTCAGACTCAGACAGCACCTATCACTCACACTTTGACGTCACTACATCAGGGGGAGCACAAGAAGGGGTAGGAGAGAAATTCCTGTTGAGCACAAGTACTGTACTATATACAAAGACTCATTCTGAAGTTATTATCACAGTACAAACAAACATCTATGTCTTAGACTTTGGTGTTATGATTCTGATTTCATGATATGATTAGCTGCATTAATATTTAATAGATCGGGACGACAAACCATAATTTTCTCAGAAGCATCCTATAAAAAATAGGTATGTTAAGCACTATAATTGTGTGACATTAAAGGTGCACTATGCCAAATTTCCAAGGGTCAATTTAAGCAAAGACATTTAGACTCAACTGACAAAAAACTTGGAATAAACACTAAATTTGTTGGTTGAATCTATATAGCTCTCATCATCGCCCTGATTTACAGATAAATTAGGTGTTTATTCCAACTGCTTTGTTAGATTAGTCTAAAGGGTTCCCACTTAAATCAGCCATTTATATATTTGTATTGTATTTGTATTAATTTGTTCTAAGTTATAATAAGTGAAGTACAGATGTGTGTAGTTCTTATGCAAGTTCAATGAGTCAAATGAATATTGCATTCAACCTTGAAAAAGACAAGTGGCACAAGAAAGAGTGATGTAAATACGTATCAGTTATCTCAATGGAAGTGCTGGGAAGTGTGAATCAAACGACATAGTATTCACTCTCAAACAAAACTGCTGATTCAGATTCAGACCCACCCCTCTTCTTGATGAAGTATGACATCATTAAAAGCTTGACTTCCAGTGATGCCTGTCTTGAATGACAGCTCCAAGGACTAAAGCACTTCTTCACATGGCGATATACTCTATGCTGTACTTATGCAACATTCAGAGATTAACACAATGATATCTTAAGTGGCTCTAATGCTTTTTTTTTGTTGTTTTTACATTTAAAGCATCACCATTCACCATGGACTAATAACTGCTGAATGTTACGGTCCTACCTTTGAATTTTCTTTCCTTCTTGGTCACTCTTTCCGCTCGTTGCCTTTAAAGCTGGCTCTTACATTGTTGCAAAGCAGACCTCTGTTATCTTCTGTTACAGTAGATTCAAGGCAGCATCTCCACTTTGAGCTTCACTTTACCAGCAATATCTGTCTCGTTTTTTTGTTAATCCATCATGTTAGCGCAGGTGAGTAAGGATGACGGAAGCGATAACACAGGCCCATGAGGCCCATCAGGACGGCTGTCCCAAGCTCTGGTCACACGACTGGCAAACAGGGCCTGAGTGCCTATTATAATAAATCCTTTGTGAAATCCACACATAAATATAACGTCATCTCCATTGTTATAGGAGAGTAAGTACAAAGAATTATGCCATCTACCAACTGATACAGTATAACTGGTATGCCTTGCCAGCTAATCCAGCAGCATTGAACTTTTTCTTATTTAAGAGAAATAATTTAATGTCGTTTTTATGACTGCTGCTGTTTTTCAGTGGAGTGAACTGTTAGGTGGGGGGTGGGATACTGACCTTGTATCTTCTCTCTGGCTGGCACGAACACACACTCTCTCACACAAAGCCTTTCTGTCTCAGACAAAGTCAGTCTATTGTGGACAGGGTGGGCACAGCTTTCAGACACAGGGGGGTGAATTTAACTCCTTGCACTCAAGTGATTCCTGGTTAATGCTATAGATGGATGGCTTCTTAATCAGAAAGCTCTTACATCATTAGCTGAGGTCTGGGAGAAAAGTGAACATAAGTACTTCAGAGTTAGGTACACAAAACAAACCATCTTTTTACGTTTTTACATATCAAAAGAAAAAAAAGAGACCACTCACAGTTAATAATATCTATTTATTTAAAATATATACTCTCAAAATGCCCAATAATGTTATATCATCTCAAAAAATATACAGTGTGCAGGATTTATATATTACAGTCTATAACATATGAATATTGAGAAACATTTTCAAAGACAGTACTTTCATTGTAGTGACTTTAAGTTAAATTTACTAATTACACAAAGAACATGCTCTATAAAGCTTAAGTGTATCAGTGTGCACATTTGCCTGTTTGTCCATGTGAAGCTGTTGTCAAAGAAACCACATGCAAGAGGCATGATCTTAGTAAAATACTAATTTAGTATAATAACAATAATAATAAACTTTATTTATATAGCACCTTTCATACAGTAATGTAGCTCAGAGTGCTTTACAACAATGAATACATACTTATACATATACATACATACACATATAAGTATTGTGCGTCTATGTCTGTGTACATGTGCATCTTTGTGCACTGTATACCTGCCCAAAACCTTCTCATACCCATCTCTGCTTCATCTCCCACACCCTCTCACTGATCCAGTCCTTACTTCGGCTAACAGCAGTACGCTCTGCTCCCAAGACCAAGCACAACCTGGCCAACTTGGGCCGGTTTCTCTCCAGGTAGACCTGGGTGTCCCTCTGCAGCTGGTCCAGGGCCACGGGCCTGCTCTCATCCAGGGACACCTCCGCACTCAGCATGGGGTTGAAGCGGAAGTAGACGTCCGGGGCCAGCAGGTCATCCAGTAGGGTGTGGACCCCTTCGGTGTCGGTGGCACTGCTGATCAGGTTGCTGATTTTGGCCCTCAAGCTGGTGGAGGTGGCGGGACCCCTCTTAACATTGTCATAGCGACCGGTGCCAAGTGACAGCACACACTGGAAGGGAGAGCTGGGCCACAACAGACGGCTCTCATGCACCGCCAAGGCACAGGGGTTGTTGAGGATAATGCCCCCATCCTTCAGGGAGACACAGAAATAAGTCAGTTTCTATAGGGTAGGCATTGTCTTCAATTCTAACTCAATCTGACCCATACAGTATAAAATAAAAATCAGCACCTCTTTTAGCATCTTGATTCTGATTTCCCTGTATGTGAGTTCTACTTCACTGAGAGCCAAAAAGAACAGCAATGTCCATTTAGTAACCTGATTTCATTCTTCTGTTGATTTATCAAGCTGAGGGGTAAACTATCAAATAAATGCATTTTCATCCATATTGAGCTGTCAGACCTTAAAGGCTGTAGCTGCTGTATTCCCTACCTGGTGGATGTCGCTCTGTAAGGGGAACTCCTGGAAGTAGCCCGGGGCAGCTGACGATGCTCGCACCGCCTCCCACATCTGGTAGCCGGAGCCTCCTGCGTAGCGGCTGAGAGAGCCCGGAGTGTGGTTGTAGTTACGGAAGACGAAGGCCTTTGGACTGTTACCCCAGTTCACCACCGCGCTGACTGCTGAAACCTAACCAGATAAACAATACCTTCTGTCATTTATTATCTTTGAGACATCCACCAGATCTACTGCAATGTTAAGCCACAGAGAGCAGAGTTCAGCCAAAGACGTTGGGAGTATAATATATATACGGCTATATATTTTATACTCCAAACATCTCTGGCTCTATGCTTGAAACATAAATTGGTGTTATCTATAGTTTGACCACACTGAGGCACTCTAGTCTACAGCCATTCTAGCTTTATCAACCAAACAATAATATAGTGCCTCTATGGAGCTGATAGTGACATTGATCATAAAATTGAACATGGCCTTGTAAAGCTCCTTACCTTGGGGCTTAACTCATCTCTGGCTGTTTTAATCAGTACTCTTTCACCCATCTTTTCTCTGTTAAAAAAAATGAAATTGCATTCAGAGAACAATGCATTACTGGCCTTTCAGTACCTGAAATATTCATTCAAACATCTTCACAGGAGTGCATGTGGAATGTTACTGTGATCTTCTGTGTGCATACCGTAGTATTGTCTCCCAGGTCTCTGTGTTATAGTAGGAGTGACTCCAGCCCATCTTCACGGTGCCCACTAGCGGGTTCTGCCGGAAGACATCAGAGCCAAAACGACGGTACATTTCCGCACACTCGTCTAGAGAGAAACGGGCCAGACCCAGCATGTAGGCCAGAACAGCACCTTTTATGAACACATAAAGAGAAAAAGTAGGACAAGTAGACGTGAAAAGTTTAGGCTGAGAAGCATGAAGTTGTTTATGATTTTTAGTTGATGTTATTCCTGTTTATTGGTCTCCTCGGTCCAGTCGGCCCTCACCTGTGCTCACTCCACAGATGTAGTCAAACAGCTGGTGGATCTGCTTGCCTGTCTCAGCTTCCAGCAGCTTCAACACCTGCAGAGGCACCACACCTCTGGAAAAGGCACATACAAAAACAAAAAATACAAAAAAGAAAGAAACTTGGGTAGACATATCATGAAGTCTTGCAGAAGTTTCACACCTCAGTTTTACACTGCCATGTTTATAAGTGTATTTAATTACACAGAGTACAAAAAAATGCCTACAAAGAATTGAGACAGTCTTAAATGGAGCTCTATGTAAAGCATACACTCTGTGTATAAATTAAGTTTCTCATAATTACCTTGTACCACCACCGTCAATTGATAGCACTCTTATTCCACGACCTTTGACTGGATCGACATAGCCAATCAGAGCCAACGTTTCCCTTATGGCACTCTGAAGTTCCTGGTTGTCTTTATAGCTGCGCCGTTTTTTCAACAGTGTAACTGCAGTTTTCTCCTGTTAATGGGAAAAAAACTTTGAATAATTCTCTGGATTCACTGGAATCAGTTTGTTCAAATGCTGAACGTTTCATTTCTAACAGACCTGCCACATCAAAGCTTTGCATGATGGGTAGCGGATAAGGTGTTCATTTAGTGCCTCCATGCAAGCAGTCAGAGCTTCTGGAGACAGGGCTTGTCCCAGACTGCCGATCAACCCTCGTGTCACCTCCTGTGCCTGCCGGCGAGTCAGGACAAGCTAAAAACACAGAATTATGTATTAGAATAATTGGGAAAACAATAAAGACAGTATGAACTCTTTGCTTGATAGATCATGCTGTAAGAGATGTTTGACTTTCTAGAGGGTTGGGCTTCAACCAAGTCAGTTCATTCAGAAAATGGATGTTCTTCAGTATACTCAAAAAAGAGAACATTTTTCCATAAAACATTCTTCGTATTATTATTTTATGTGAATTGTAGTCACAGTTTTCATCTTGAATTTGGTAAATGTGAATTACCCAAATTCTGCTAGTTCTATAACATTTCCTGTAATTCTTGACTAATCAATTTGAACATCACTTATATTTAGGGGAACTCACCCGTGAATTAAATGTGGTCTTGAGAGAAGCCGTGGCAGGTTTGGACCGATCAGTCTGGACCCAGGGGCCCACTTTTAGATAGCTACCCAGCAGGTTAGGGATGGCACTTTTGGGGTCCCGAAGGCAGTCCATAAAGGATATGGTCTTCAGTTCCTGAATGGTAGCAGCATCATGGTCCATCTTTATTGCAAGATTTCCATCCTTTTTACCTATCAAAGCACCTTGGCCCTTGAAATAATTATTGATGTGACTGGCCGTTTGGAAGTAGCTCTCCCCAAAATCAGTTGTAAGGGTGCTGGTGTGGAAAAGACCCTTAGAACTGGTGTTCAGACGTTCCTGCTTCAGTGGTGATGGGACGCCTTGAGTTTTTGAGGTAGATTGTGCCGAAAAGTGTTTTGGATAAGCACCACTATTTTCCACAGCAAATTTCTCCTTCTGGCTCCGACCTTGATCAGATTCATCTGTAACTTTGGCACCAAAATATCTATTGATGTGTCTTGCAAAGTGAAGGTAGCTCTCCTCCCAGGTACTGGAGACATTGTTACTTTTCACTGCTGCTTGGTTAGTATCCATTTTTGAGTTTTCAGTGTAACTTGTTTGCTTTTTTGTCCTCTGCCTCCTAATTGATCGTCTGTTGTTTGACAATTTTCTCCAAGTCTCCTGCATTTGAACTTCTTTTGCAGGACCCTGGGAGAAAACTGAGTTGATGTGATTAGCAACATAACTGTAGCTTTCTCCAAATCTTGTTGCCAGAGAGCTGATGTGAAACAGTTGCAGCCCAGAATACGCCTGGGGTGAAATAGGTGTTTCTGGCTGTGTTTCTGAGGTCTCTTGCTTGTCTTTGCATTTCAAGGTCTGTGTTGTGTCTTTGCCCTCAGGCACTCTTCTCTCCCTGGCTGCCCTCTGACTTTGACTTCGCCTCTGTAACCTGCCAAGGTGCTCTGGAGTTGTGACAACAAGGTTGGCATTCGCAGCAAGAGGGACAATAGGTATGTCCTTTCCCTTGAAATAAATATTTATGTGTCTGGATAATTGATTAAATGTTTGACCCAGACGTACTCCCAGTGTCTTCAAGTGAAAAGTGCTCTGTGCATCCTGCAAGACCCCAATGGGAGCCTCAGCTCTGAGTGCATCTCTATTGGAGGATGAATAAAAACGAACAACTCTGAGAGGTTTCATTTCTATGGTATAATGTCTGTGGAGGTGACCTGTACTGCCTTTACTGTGTTTAAACTTTGTATTTGTAAAGATGGCTATCCGCGTACAGTTTGGAGGATAAGGAGGGGACAGGACTGAGTATCTATGGTGGCCCAGGGAGACGGGCATCTTAGCCAGACGAGGGAAGTTCCTGAGAATGTTTATGAGGTGCTGGATTTTGCAGTACAATCGTAATGTCTGCCAGTCCATGGAATGTGCACGTAGGTTGGTGCTAAGGTAGCGACCCATGTTTAACTGATGTAATAAGATGCAATTAATAGTCTAATAAATATGTTTAATCCTGTATTGATTAAGGCTGTGGAAGCATCATCATCATCATCATCATCATCGGGTATCTAGGAAATACAAGGAGATACACATTAATATTCCTGTCAAGGTCAGTGACCAAGTTCTCAAACAAGACTACATTCAATCAGTACCAAATTCAATCTCAATAAACTCATGCAGAATATGAGGTTTGAAAACAACCTTCCATTCCTTGAAAAAATGACAAAGTTGAAAAGAAAACAACATTGAAAAACAAAACAAATCACAACCTATGCTCCACACGTGTTCCCCCCGCCAGTGTGATATATTAATATCTCGGCTGCACGACTGATCATAACAGAAGCACATTGTCACAAGTACAAACAAGTCGCCCTGCATAGTTTCATTAATCGAAGGGGTGGGGGGGCAGATCACACTGTGTATAAACACTACACGTGCTGAAATAGGCATGCACTTCTACTATTTCCTAGTCCTGTGCCTCCTCAGAAATGTAACATGAATCCTCGGAGCGAATACATCAGTCTATATGCTCTGTAAAAATAGCTCTCTACATTCTGTCAATATATCTTTCTGCAATGTGACACAGAAATTGGAGAAGACAAGTTGCTGTGCCCTTAGTTGCTCTTGTTTGGCCTACATATCTTAACACAAACACATGTCTTTTTTTTATAATGCATTTTAAGTTATAAAAAAAAGATTTGTGTATACAGAATCATTCATTAAAGCAAATATATTTTTATATCATTCACACAAAAGGCAAGCAGTTCTGGTGCACTTTAGTCAAACATTTACTATGGTTGTTTTTGTTCATGTGAGTGAGGGAAGGTCATGCACCAAAGGAGCTTATGGCTAGTCTAACCTTGAAAAAAAAAAAAGGTTAAAGGAGACATAGTGAGAATTTAGCTGAGACACAGTACCTAGTTCTTGTATCTTTGTGAATCTTCTTCAACCAGTTCTCTCTCCTTGAATGTCCAGCACACCTCTCACTTCAGACATACTGTCAGAACCACTGTTCCTTGCATGTTTTGATACTTAATTCCGTCCTTGTTTTGTGCAGGGGCCTAATCCTATTGGCTGAGCTGGGCTGAGGGGTGGATGCACTTGCCCTCTGGCTGACCAATGCTTTGTGAGACCACACAGGATTAAGATCATGTGTTGTCACGGCTGACTGCAGGAATGGAAGCACATGTCTAAAATTAGGGGAAGTGATAACTCAAGGGTCTCAGTGAGCTGAGGCTGGAACTTCTCTGACGTCACTGCACATCAAAACAAACTTCCATCCAATAAAGGTGTAGGACAGAAAGGTTGTGAAGCTGCTGACCAATACTGTGATTCTCAGAAAGTGTGTTAGGTTCACTGGGTACAGTATTTGCATTAAAATACATATGATGAGTATTCTTTGGTGGTGTATCAAGATAAAGACATGTACTGGATGCATCTAAGTTACAGTTGTACCCAAGCCTACCACAAAAAGTATGTAAACTAAACTGAAATGGCTCTATCCCATACCAGAGGTGTTTTGTAAACACCGCTCTGTCTCACATGTTCGCCTCAGCCTTTGCCAAACACGTGTTGTTCCCATACGCTATCTTCTTTTCTGTGCTTCTATGTATTGTGATGAAACATGTTAGCAGAGATTAGAGAGGCCTGAGTGTCTGTATCTGTCCACCCCGCATAGAGATAAATTACTTTAGGGTAATTCCTATTGAGAGCAGTTTAGGACTTTACCCAACATTTGTTTTAGAGGTGCTTTTATTGTCAGATTGACTTTCATAGCGATTTCATTTGCTTCCATTTGTTAGGCCTAGAAAGAAAATTTAACCCTCAATGAATGCACCAATAATTATTTGTAAATATCAGAAAAACCCTGAGGAACAGTAACAAATTCAGACTCACAGCTCAACCGTTATTTTTAGACCTTCAGTGACATCTAGTGGCAGCTTCATGACAGTGAAGTCTATTTGTGCCCACTGTGTTATCTGAGCTCAGCTACAATAAACTGATTTTACTGTTTTAAAGCCTCCAATTTGAAATACAGTGATAATGTTTATTATCGTTAGGTCTGAATTTTCTTTGGTGTCAAAGATTTGTTGCTTTGGTCAAAGACGTTTTCAAATTCTTGTTTTAAAACTTTCTTTTGTGTAAATCTCAAGCCCAAATCTTTGCTTTGGTATTCTTATTGTTGTTTAGAAGTATTTACTTCTTCATAGCTTTGCCTGTTACATTTTGTCACTATGCAAATAAATAACTAAATTTAACTAACTATATCAAATTAGTGTCACATGGTAAGAAATTCTGCCGCAAACTATTGTTATAACAACCTTCAAACTCTTAAAACCAGGTTCGTAATAAAAGTCTTCTGTTGAAGAACACTACGAAAAAGGGGATAAAATCAATACAGTACTTATCCAGTGCTTATCAATAACAGATTTTATTTCTTCTCTCTAGCCAAGAGTCAATGTGTTTTCTTTTCACAGCGTCCTGTAGTGCACTCTTCCCCACGTCCAGTCCACTTCAAGCGATTCCTGGCAAATATGGCATAAGATTTGTCCATCAATGGCCTCACAGGTGGCCACATCATGAAGCGACCCAGCCAGCCAAGGCCCACTGCACTGTACATGACTGCAAACGCTGGAACCCCACGGTGAACCTGCCAAAACAAGAGGAAGTCAGCAGATTGGTAAAACACCATTTGTAATCGCACTCTGGCTCCCTTCCATTTCAGATTTTACATTAAGATTTTTGATTTGGCACAATACTACATTTAGTTTGTTTGGCATGCACAGTAAACACCCCCTTTTACACTTGGATCATGATAGGGTTCCGATGTTATGATGTGAGCAATATTTGAGTATTTAAATAGTGATATTCTGCCAATGACTGGTCATTTTTAGACAGCACTAAGAGCAAACTGGTCTTTTCTTGCTGGCTTGAATGCAGCTGATGGGAAAGGCTGGGTCAGGCCAGGTTAGAGCCACAAATCCTCATGCTCCTTCCTAAAATTACACAACATGTTGCTCTGTAGTTAAAATTAAAACATACTGCCGAAATGGTGCCTTGACATTTCCCTGCCTTCATGTTTACAAAGTTGATGGAACTGCAGTGTACCTCATCTTTCTCATCAATCACATGCATTTCCTCCATGGCCATCTCGTAGCTGACTCCCTTGTGTTTTTCTCCATCGTAACCTGGGAGGGAGATATCAATGAAGTCCACGTTCCCTGGTCGATTTCTCTGCAGGTACTGGAGGAAACGGATCTCTGTCACACATATGGGACACAGTCCATCATAAAGCACCTGTAAAAGAGCAGGTGATGGGTTATAAAACACAGCTTCCTTCATTCTTGTGTGAAGATGTACAAGCCCATTTAACTCAACAAGATCACAAGACCATGAATGACAAAAGGTAGAAAAGAAAGTGGATCTAAATACTTCTGTATTTTTTGGCTTTGAGACATATTTCTGCATAAATCACACAGATTGAAAACATAGGACAATTTTTAAGTGTACTTGTCCATAAGTAAAATATTTCAGCACCCTTTCCACATATCCTGCCCCAACACGTCCTGTCCCTCGTAATGCAGCTAATCAGTAAACCCACTACTACTTACTTAATACTACTACTAAACAAACAATACATATTTGTGTGAGCAGCAACTGTCCTCACCCTGACACCTGCAGACTCAGTGGTTAAAGTCCGATGCTGATGGTTGCAGAGGGCTGGTGTCACCCTTATCACGGACCTTGAATTAAAACAAGCAGGCAGCCCTCTCACCGCTGAGGTCAAAGATATTCTCGCGTTGGCAAGCATCTGGAAATACAGTGAATCCACCAAAGCTGCGAACTAAACAACTAGGTCGCTACCCTGAATCAAAGTGTAAATAATCTAAAAGCCACAGCAGGAAGAACCTCTACGCTTCGTTTGTAGGCCGAAAGAAAAGTCACATTAGCTAACCCGATGTCACTACGAGCTAGCAAAAACTACACGCTGAAGTGCTAACGCTAGTCAAACACAGTGTTACACAACTGGTTTAATAACGTTACGCTCGCTGTTGTTAATCGCAAGAAATGACCGACAGAAAACACTACATCGTAAGGTTGCACTCGCTTGCTTCGATTTACGACAGTAATTCAGTACAAGATGTGAATTTGTGGTTTGATAAGTAGCAATTTTATAACACCAAGTAGTTCGGCCACAACAGTCCGGTGTGCAGGGGGCGTGGTTGGTGTGTTATAACACAGAGGTGGATGATGCTGCGAGAGCTCCCACTCTGCTCCTATTTCCCGGGTATCGATTAAGTGTGACGGGAAAACAAAGTGCAGACTACAGTCTTTATTTTGGAGCAAATTGTACAAAGAAAGAAAGAAAGAAAGAAAGACACAATACCTATACAATCGAAACAACTACAGAACGAACAAATCAACACTCTCTTTATGGTGAAATGAATGATGAAAATTCTGATCACAACTCAAACACATCCAAGGAAAGATGCTACAACCATTTCTAAGCTGAAACACCAAAGAATGGAGAAAAACAACCTAGACAATATATTTTTAAAAATATGAGACAGATAATTATTTTCAAATGAATTACACAAAACAGTATTGGTACGGTATGTGACAGCAACATTTTTTTATTATATTTTTAACTCCTCAATTTAATATTGTTTTCAAGTTGTTTATATGATTCTCATGCATTCAGTAAAGTATCAACTGTGTTTTTGAAACGTTTTTCATGTCTTTAAACCTTGTTATTGAACAGGCATATGCTATTGTATGCCACTGAGGAGTCTCCTTGTAACTCAATGTGCCTTTATCTTGATGAAAACATTATCTTTTACCTCAAAACATTGCCTTTAAAAGTTTCTATCTTGCAGAGAAACATTTTTAAAGGTAGTTTTATTATATCCAGAGTTTACATTTCATGGTCACTAGTTGTGAAGAAAAACAACTCTGAATCAGGTCTGCCCAAGATTAGTGTGTTGAAATACAACGTCTGTTTTTGAAAATCAGAAGGTGGATCGATTTTATTTATTTATTTATTTATTAATTTATTATTTTTTTCAGTCACTGATTCATCCTCTACAACATTTACAATATTTAGTCATGACAACAGGATTCCTCTGTGTTTGTGTGTAAGTGTGGAAACCTTAATTGTATATCGCCACCTATGCCTAAAAAAATGCAAAAATCCTTGAGGTCTCTCTCTCTCTCTCTCTCTCTCTCTCTCTCTCTTTCGCTCTCTCTCTCTCACACACACACATACACACACACACACACACAGCAGGCAAAGTGACTTGCTAAGTGGACACTGGACACTCTTGAGGAGATGAAAAAAAGTCACTTTTTTTAATATGTTTTTGTCTGACAGATAGATGTTATTATTTGACCTTGTCTGGGCTTGACTTTTACTTTTGACTCAGAGTCAGTCCTCCTGTGATCACTGTCGGCAGCCAGGACTATTGGCTTGCTCCTTTTGTGAATGGCCACTTGTAGTCATCAATAGAGGAGCGGAGTGAGCACACGTGATGAGATCAAAGGCCTTGCAGCAGGGTCTTTCTAAGAGAGACAGCCACAGCCTGGCACATCGATGTGGTGCAGAAGTTGGACAATACTGTTTTTAAGGACTGTGCAGAGGTGAGCTCTTAAAATATGTATGACACATTTATGTGAGCATTTGCCATTATGTGATCATTACCACTGCTGTACCATTACCTTGAAAAAAAAAATTGCTCCCATTCTGATCACCTTTTTTTAACACTTTCCACTGTGCAGCCGGTGAAGTGAACATGGCCCCTGCGGCAGCCACCAATCTAGGCTACACCCCGCCTGATGGAGGCTGGGGCTGGGCTGTGGTGTTTGGTGCTTTCATCTCCATAGGCTTTTCTTATGCCTTCCCTAAGTCCCTAACTATCTACTTTAAGGAGATTCAGGAGTATTTTACGGTTTCCTACAGCGAGATTGCCTGGGTATCCTCAATTATGCTTGCTGCCATGTATGCAGGAGGTAAGTGGCAGGTGCACATTTTACATATCCCAAAGATATGTTGACAGAGTGAAGTGATTTTGAATTCCTACCAGGCAAATTTTTTACCTCTATATTTTAGCAGAGCCGACTGAGTGTGTAAACTGTTGCAGAAAATGAAAAGATGGTACCACAAAGGCAGCATATTTCTCTCCTCTGTGCAGGACCTGTGAGCAGCATACTGGTTAATCGCTATGGCAGCAGACCTGTGGTTATGGTCGGAGGGGTCATGGTCGGGACTGGCATGGTGACGGCTTCTTTTGGCAATACTATCACGCATTTATATCTCTGCGTTGGAGTAATTGGAGGTACATGCCACTTGTTTTTCTTTAACTAATGATAATTGTCTTGTTGCTGTCTGTAAATATGCCGAGGAAAAATGTCCCTGAAAGTTACTCAGTCTCAAATTCTCTTAATTAATTCAGACTTTGAGCATTTAATTTTCCACTAAGGTTGCTGCTGCTCTGGCTAATGTTTGTTTTATGTTGCCTAGTTTTGACTGGCTGCAGAATATATCCTCCCACTCAGACAGGAGTAGCACTTTCAGGGCCAGTCCACTAAGATCATCCGTGTGCCTGTGTGCTGTCATCTTGGGTCATCTGAGCAGTGTGTCAATATTTGTCATGGCGAAATCATAGTCGAGTATCAAAGCCCTGCAAAAAGGCATTGTTTTAGGTCCCGTTGCAGCAATGATTAGACATGCAGTAAGATTTGTCACTTGAGCATATCTTATTTGGAAATTCTACACACACCTAGTGAGTCCTCAGCTTCACCTTACAGCACACAAACAACTGCACAAACAACCTGCTCAGACATTAATCTGAATCTTTAATCTGGTGTAAGCCATGTACTGTAACAATGAAAACAACAGTATGTCTGAGTAACCAAAGATGACTGATTTTTTGAGTAGTACTGATTTTTTGTCTGACCTTGAATCGTCATATTTTATCATTGTATACATAGAATATAATGTCATGAGAACTAATCCAAAATATTTAAATATATACTTGCTATCAAACATCACATTTCATATCAGGTGAACTATTCTTTTACATTTGTTAAATTAACTAAGTTAACTAAATTTGACAAAAAGATAAGGAGTTGATAAGTTTTTCCACAATGCCTGAAAGTAATTCTTCAGTGTATTTCTTTTCACACCCCTGTCTTAGTGTGTTTATTGTTCATATTGCTTTTTACAATGCATGTTCATGGACATTTTAGACTATTTTTTAAAACCTTAATCAGCTTAATATTGCTTATCCTCTGACCAAGTTTAAAGTAGTCCAAGTAGCTAAAAAATGTCACCCTGCTTAACTGCCTCTTCATAGTGGACACAGGGCTTTTGCTTCTGGGGTTTTTCAAGGCTAAACCCTGCATCAGATGCAGTAGGGTAAAGGTTTCTCTGTTTGCTTAAGGTGTGGTTTAAGGAATGAATAAATCAATCAAGTGTGTGATACACATCAGCTTGGTACTCATTAAAAAAAAAACTGATGTTACATGAATTTGACATGAATTTGGACATGAATTAAACCAAAGCTAAAATGCAGTAATCTGGCATAGCATTCGTCTCAGGCAGCTTATGAGACTGATCAATGCTCAAAATATTTTTATAAAGCAGTTGCTGTTATTTATTCAGGTTCAGATTCAGAAAATTTGATTGATCCCCGCAGGTAAATTGCTTCCAGCTAGTATTGAATTGGCAATAACTGGAAAGTAATACTAATAGCTCCACTTGTTCTCACCACAAGGGATACTATTATGCTTTGTTTTTTGTTTTTGTTTTTTTAGATATCGTAAATGTTTTTTTAATCAATGTTAGAAAGATGATTAAGTAAAAATTTTATTCAAATAAGACAACAGACCACATGACAAGGGTTTCAAAAACTTTCTCTTATGTTCTTCTGTTCATATGATTCAAGGAGTTTTCAGTATTATTATTAATGAAGCCTAATATTGTGTTCCAACAGGTTTTGGCCTTGCCTTCAACCTCCAGCCTGCCCTAACAATCATAGGCACTTACTTCCATGTCAAAAGGCCACTGGCAAATGGGCTGGCTATGACCGGCAGCCCGGTTTTCCTCTCCACTCTCGCTCCTCTAAATCAGTTCCTGCTGGATACTTTTGGCTGGAGAGGGAGCTTCCTCATCTTAGGATCTTTTGTTCTGAACTGTTGTGTGGCTGGTGCTCTGATGAGGCCAGTCCACAAACAGATCAAGTCCAAACCGAACACTGAACTACCCAAATCAAATGGACCAGCTAATCAGAAAGCTGCTGCTGAGGACACTAATGCACAGTCAGCTGGCCTCCTGACTGAAAAAGAGCGAAATGAGAGCAGCAGCAGCCGGGGCTGTGCCAGCAAATTCATAGATTGGTCACTTTTCAGACACCGGGGCTTCATGATCTACCTCGTTGGTAATGTGGTCATGTTTTTTGGCTTCTTTGCCCCAGTGGTTTTTCTGGCTCCATATGCCAAGCATCAAGGGATCGACGAATATTCAGCTGCTTTCTTGCTGTCCATTCTGGCCTTGGTGGACATGTTTGTCAGACCAGGAACTGGTCTCATAGCCAACACCAAGTGGATCAGGCCTAGGATCCAGTATTTTTTCAGTTTTGCAGTTGCATACAATGGTGTGTGCCACCTTTTGTGCCCACTGGTACCTGGATATTTAAGTCTGGTTGTTTATGCGATTTTCTTCGGTGTGGCTTTCGGTATGGTTTCTTCGCTGCTCTTTGAAGTTCTCATGGATCTCGTTGGAGCTCATCGCTTCTCCACCGCAGTTGGACTTGTCACCATAATTGAGTGCGGCCCTGTGCTCCTTGGACCTCCAATTTCAGGTTAGTAAACGGACAGCAAGTATACATATCATATCGGAAATTCAGGAATGCATAGATTACTTTCTTGACACACGAGCAATTAAGTTAACATTTGCCCGTCTTCTCTTTTCAGGGGCGTTGGTTGATATTTATGGGGACTACAAATACATGTACTATGCGTGTGGCGTGATGATGCTGGTGCCGGGCATATTCCTCTTCATCATGCATTATTACAACTACAAGAAGCTGGACGAGGAAGAGAGGGAGAGGCAGAGCGTCGCCATGAAGATGAGAACTGGACTGTGCATAATGGAGGAGGGAGAGGAAGAACAAGTCAAAATGAGCCAAGATGATGAAACAGCAGACGAGGCAGATGGCTGAACCTGCTGACCGTCATTTTATTCTAACGGGTGTTTGGGAGACGATGCAGCGTGGGCTTTACTAGAGGACATACTGTAGACTGGTGATGATTGATTAAAACAATTTTCTATTTAGGACTTGAATTGCTGGACTATTTGGACTGGTTATATTTTCTGGCACATATTTGCAGATCAACATTTGGTATTTTTAATAGCTATTTTATATGTGTAGTTATTCTTACATTATGAGACAGCTGTTTGTGGCCTTGGAAAATAAATCATTCAAAACTGTTCAGTATTATTGTTATAGCTCTATATATTGATCTGATTCCTCCTTGTTTCTTCAGAATAAGAGTAACTGTCCCTGGGGAACTGATGCAAAATGAGTCAAAATACACAAAATACTGAACCAGGCTAGAGAGAGGGGAATGTGTGTATGTTTTACTAATTATTATTATCTTTTTACCACTAGATGGCATTGAACTCTATCATATGAGATGTCAAGCTGCAGTAAAGCAAAAGACCAAGTCGCTGAAGTAATTAGGTCTTTAGAGTATGGTGTGTCAGATAATCTCTGTTCTACTGACATGAAAAGTAACAAAACATTTTTTTCTTTTTGGACCATTACATTTCCCATAGCGGAGTGGTTGCTCTGTGTATTTTCCATGCACCCAAATGATTGTGTAAGGCAACATCTAACATATAAAGCAAGTGTATTGCAATACATAATCCCTGGGTGTATTATGAATAACCTAATAGCTTTCTAGCAGACCAAGAACAAAGATCCTGACTCTTTATAGAAAACATCTGACAGCAACTGCCCTGTTGGCAATTACACAGAACACAGAGGAGTACTGAACAAGGCTTACACGCTAAGTCACATGACCATGTGGCGAATGGCTCTGAGATCAGACCTTCTATTCTAAATTATTATATGAGCCTTGAGCAACTCCGATACAAGCTACAGTACATGGGACAGCCATTACAGAAAAGAACAAAGCTATTATTACCGATAGATCTTCTCGTCATGTACCTGTAAGGCACATATTGACCCTCTGCTCCAGATGGCAGGCAAATTGTTCATCTGAGGGAATCAATATGTTTATTTATAACCTTTGATAACATTAATAGAAAATCAGATAAACAGCTTAAGTACAAGGCGAGCTAGCAGCCCCTTCCGATTTTATTTTCAAAGTGACACAGGCGTGAATGATTTGTTAAAGGTTGCTTAAAAATGCATGTATGATAGTTATTTGCCTGTATGGGTGCATGGCTGATTGGCACAAAGACCAGGTTATCCTGGCTCTCCTGATGGCATTTACAAGGAAGTTCAGTAGGCGGGCACAAACTGCGAAAGTGAGGGCCTCCAATTAGTGGCAGTTCCCATAAGCTGTGTATCATCTCCTCACTGAACAGCTTGAACATAATCACTGTGATGAACTGGGACTGATGTCAGTAAATCTGACTTTAATTGAGACCCAGAAGATTGAATCCAGGCAGCAGCGCAGTCAATCCCTTTGATAACTGCTACTGCAGGGAGACATACTGTACAGTGTGGGCCATGTTAAAGGAATTAATGGTAATAGAGCACACACAGAAAACATGTTTGCGTATTCTGAGTGAGCATTTGTTTTAAAATAAGGCTTTCTATATATTAATCTATGCAATGTATTAGTTAAGATGGAAGGATACTCATTATAAGGCATCTATAGACACTGGGCCGCATTATATCCTAATGAGATTATTGACAGTACTGAGGGATCTAACTGGGGACTCATTTTTTTGAGTTCACTTTCCATTTGGCGTCACCACTAACGGTTTATTAAGCCACTGTGGACCTATTTATTCAGTGCTCCAGAAGTGAATAGCTTTCAGTTTAAACAATTGCTCCTACAACTTATATTTTAACTACATGGTTGGGATGTCTGAAAAGTAGGGAGTGATACTGTCTGTTTAATCCAACATGCTTGTTAATAATCTCTGCTAATCTTCTTTACCCACAGCAGCAGAACTAATCTGTCTTCGCAGTGTTTACACTCTGAGGGAGGGCCACGTCATGCGAAGACCGGAGACTTAAGAATTTATTCTACAGCCCTGTGGATGGAGCTATTAACTTTGACACATTGCTAGTTCAAGATATACATGGAAAGCTAACATGGATATGTGGGGGATGTTGAGTTGTACTAGCAGACAGAGGATTGATTGCCATGTCAATCTATCCAAGGAACTTTCAAGGACTCAATCACACTTCTCAGAGACTAGAGACACCAAGCTCTGCTGAGTGATCTCGCTAAAGTACAGGATTTACTGTGAATACTTTTTTAGTGAAAACAAGGCACTACTCTGCGCTCCAACTGTTATTTCAGCAAAACTGTGAACATAGTCTTGTCAGTGTTTCCATAAATAGCATTAACATTTTCATTTTCATCAGCAGCAGTGCTTTAAACTTTGAATTTCCTCAATAAAGCGTCTGAATGTCAAGCATGTAGGAGGATCAGCACAGGATGTGTAGATTTTGTTTTACCTTCAACAATCCCTAGAGGGCAGACTACATCAATTATCCAGATGGAAGGGAACTGTTCAACAAAACACACAGATGGCTGGTTAAAATAGATACTGTTACATTTTGAAGTGGAAAAATGTCAAGAGGTATCAGCTACGTACTGTACCAAGGGTGTATAAACTGGCTGTTTGTCAAAGACATCACAGGAGCATGATATTGTAAAAGCAAGTCTCAACAACATTAATTTTGGACGCGCACCAATTTCAGCATAAATCCCTCTTTCTACTGTAAATGTCCTTACCAGAGAGAGACAGTTTGATATTATAGGCTCTAGGCTAGGCAAATTGTGCTACTGCTAGCACAGGACATCTGGCTTCCTTGTGGAATGCAAATGGGACCAAATAGAGCCCTTATGAAGAAGCCCGTTTTTGAACTCAGACAAAAGAGGAACTTAAACCCCCAAACTACTCAATTATGACTAACACTTGTAAAAGAAATTGAGAAGCAAAGCTAAAGGGCTTAATGAGATTATGTTACCCATAATTAACAAACTGTGAAACACATTTCCCCAAACTGAGAACAGTGTGGCTTTTTTTTGTCCGCCGTTAAGTCTGAGAATGTGTGAATTATCATCCGCACACACATTTACCCCACTTTTCAGAACTGACAATGCAGAGCCCCTGACCAATATCCTTAATCTGCCACTCAAAATACATTTAGCCTTTGTGAGAACAAATGCGTGTCTCGGAAACATTGGTTGTGGAGTCTCTCTGCAGCCTATTAGACCCATTGTTCCTCTTTATCTGGTGAACACAGACAACCACTAAAGCTTGCATGTCTGGGAATGGTGGTGCTGTTGTGCGCATATTATGGGAAGACTCCGTGGATTGTCCCGCGGATTACAATCTAGCCCCTGAATACGACACTCAATAATATTGTTATATATACAGCACATGTAAGCAAATTTAATTGAAGAGCTGAAGAACTAAATGACATGATAAGCTGCTATATCAAACAGGCACACATTGTGTACACATGCCCTCAGACAGACATAATCTGTGCTGTGAGCATGATAAAAAAAAAAAAAAAAAAGAAACTAAGTGGGCTGTGTAGTCAGTCTATCAGGGCAGCACAACTGAGCGACCAATTTGACCTGCAAGATAACACTGTAAGATTTCCCCGAATTCCTGAGACTTAATTTGGAAAATCGTATTGAATCTACGATAGCCCCCAATCCCCATTTGCAGATGCTCGCGATGGTCATTCCAGTGGCACGTCCTCAGGGATCGACACCCAGGCCTTGGCTGAGACTGAAAGCGCGACAGAGAGGCTGGGCATGGAAAAGGGAGAAGAGCAGAAATAATTATAAGAGCAACTGAGGCGTATCGGCTTGGCCTTGCCTCAAAATGAAAAGCAGGATGGAACATGATGGCACAAATCAACTGCAAGCCCATATACCCATTTCAGTCATAACATCTGTGTAATTACATATCAGGAACCTTGTAATACTGGGATTCTGTTACCAAACTGTCATCTGAACACTTCTGGCTGGGACGCAGAATCATTAAATGTATCATTACTGTGAGAATGATGCATGGTGGATGAACAGGGAATTTCAATGGATTGCAGTGACAATGGTGGCCATCACACCATCACTTGAAATTTGGGACAAACTTATTGTTGCTCGGCGAGGTGAACTATGCCATTTTTTTTGTCCCCTTTATTGTGCAGAAAAAAAAGAGTAGAGTACAATTATAATCGTGAATGAGCGCGACAGTAGCTGAAGTGAATCAGTCTCCTCAGAGGTTCTTTGTGTTTCAAGGGCAGGCTCCAGAGTCTCAGACAGACATGATGAGGCTGTTGACTGTGACAGCTGCCTCTCCAGGCCCGCCAAAGGTGTGTGATTAAGTTCCCATTCTTTTCCTAAAGAGTGGTGGGGCCATTTAGAGAACCATAAACCATATGAGGAAGCCAATAAAAAGTCTTGAAAATGGACTGTATGGGGTTTCTTAGAAAGACAAAAATGGATGCTCCTAGGTGGGACACGCTGTGTTGTTCACCAGTCTATTGTATGTATGAATGGAGAAAAAAATCTTGTGGAGGAGTTGCAATAAGTACACAGACAGAGGCTTTAACGTCACGTGTACTTTTGTACAAGTACTTTTGTAATTTAGAAAAAAAAATCTTTCAAGGGCTCACAAAATGAAACCTTTATGAACAGAAAATATTTCCAAATACTGTTTTAAATATTTAAATATTTCATTTAATTAATTTAATATTTAATCAGGTCAGTTCTGCTGAAATCAGGAACCTGGCTGAAACACCAGAGCACCACAAGTTAGAGGTGGAGCTTGAGGTGGGGAGATCATCAGCTATGAAGTTTGGAGAACATGACTTGAGAGACTGCTTTAAACCACTAAAACTGTTTTTTGAAACCAGCACACTGTTGCCATCTGAAAAGTTTAACAAGGTAATAAACAGCGAAGATATTTGAGAAGTGTTCTGTATGCACTTTGCCCCAGTCATTTATCTCATCAGAATATTTTTAATTATCTTATCAGAAGTCTTTAAGTTCTTAAACCAATCTAACCCTGGTGAATTGCAATCTTAAAAAATTTATTCACAGTCAAAACAATATTACAATACAAAAAGCAAACATACAAGAATGCATAATTAACAGATTTTGAACTACATGTCCCACAAAGCATTGCTGTTTTGCGGCCCTCCTCTGAAGTGCAATTAGGCTATATCTTTAATGATTATGGTAACTTCTGAATCATTGTACAAACATATAGTGTTTTAATATTATTTTAATTTGGCAGTTTTCCATTGTTTATTGTGTCTCGTCCCAAGCTAGCAACAATCGCCTCTGAGCCAAACAAAACACCCAACTTTAACATCTCCATGGTAACAGCGACGTCTGTGATTGTGGGCACTACTATAGTACACAATTTATTAAAATATAAAGTTGAGATCAGACAGTCTTAGAGCTTCTGCAGATGCACATACAAGTAACTAATGGTAAGTCATCCTTGCACTGTTAATGTGTAATGGTCAGGACTTAAACACTCAATGTGCAATAATGTTAGAATACTGTCTGCACTGTTTACATAGGAATGCACTGTTACACAGAATGCACTAGGACTGCTGCTACATAAAATTGTGCAATACTTTCAATTGTCACTTTAATTTTACACACAATCCTCATCTCATATATGCATATAGCGTTAGATTGCTCTATTTAAATTCTCTCCATTTTTATTTAAATTTTTCTTCTTTATTATCTATGACTAGTGCTCTTATTGCTGAGCTGACCTGTTTCTCACCAAACACATTTCCTTGCACCGTTGACCTGTGTTAACCTACATATGACAAATGAAACTGAACTGGTTCAAAATAAATTCCTTAAGGTGAGCAGACTTCGTCAGTGAGTCACATTTTTATTTGCAGAAACCAACTGTTGCCCTTAATTGATTTTAATAATAGGCTGTGATGCACATGCAACTGATTGATTGATTTTTTTTATTATCATTATTTGTTTACTTTGAAAAGGAAACTGTGGAAAAAGTGCACCTCCTTTCTTGTCTCAGTTCTTGCAGTTTTCCCAAATGTACATTAATATGAAACAGTGGCTTGAACTTCTTTAAAAATCTAAAAAACACCAATTAAAATTAAAAACAATCCTCATTCACAGTGACAGATAACCTTTACCAAATGAATTAGAAGCCTCGGAAGTTATTTTCTATTCTGTTTAAAATTGAATGGGAGAAGTATAACAAAACCAACTTAAAATACATGTGGCATATGCATGAACTATCACAATTAAAATTAAAGGGATGGAAATTTTTAAAGCAATTAGCAAAAACTCAAACCACACTGGAATTCTCCTTTAAGTCCAAAGCTGCAGGCTCCTAATAGGCTGCAGGTTTGAATTGTCACACTGGCCATCCTCTCTGTCTAATGTTTTGTCTCACCGCACTTCACTCCAGTCTTTCTAAAAAAAAAATGCAATAAAATGCACTGTAATGGTTTAAAAGTAGTTCTACCTAATTTAATAGTTTATATCATGAACCAAATGCACCATTCATATGTCTGAACACATCATATGTCTCACACAATAAATAAATAAATAAAAATTCAATATAGACCTTACTGCATATGTTGCAAATATTTTGATACCTATTTCATGTCTTTGAACCATACACAGATTCCACATCACTTCGCAAGCAAAGCTTTTGTTAATTTCCCCCTCTGCAATGAATCCAGTCACTGCTATTTGCCAGCAAAGACAAATCAATTCCAGATCAGCCTTAAATGCTTACTAGAGCATTTGATTATCAAATTTCTGTCGGTGGCGCAATATGCATGTAGGCTCCAATGGAGCCTGAAGTAAGAATTGCAAATGCAAATAACTTTTCATATAGGTAGATTAAGCTCATGAGAATTATTTTGATATAGTGACTTTCATTGACATTTTCTAGCTAACAGTAGCTCTGACTGAGGTCTGGCTAACTTTATATTAACAGTGAATAGTATGCATGATCACCTGAGGGAGCTGATGCAACAAACTCACACTGAATACAAACCACATAACTCACAAGTTACCTCCTGCGCAGCCAATCAACTTTAATGTATTGTAATGTATTCATAAGGTGGGTCAGTGGTGGCGGATTGGCCCTGCAGAAGGAAGTGTTATATATTTTCTTTCTTTCTTTCATTCTTTTTTATCAGGGAAGCTAATAAACAAATTTGTCTTTCTCCTCCTTTACTGCATGTTGAGCTCTTCTGAATCCATGATCTATTACTTAAGTATGCACAGCTTAAATTACTTATTGAGACACGATTTTTACAGTCCAATCAATCAAGCCAGATTTATTTATAAAGCACCTTACAAGAATATTTGTCCCTAAAGGTTTCTAAAGAGCAAAACAAGGACATAAAACTTTAATTTAAAAACAAGATCAAAATGGAAAAATGTACCATTTTAACTAATGAGTCCACGGTGTGTGTGTGTGTGTGTGTGTGTGTGTGTGTGTGTGTGTGTGTGCGTGTGAGTGAGCGTGTCTGCATATGCATATGAAAGAGCTCAAGGGCAATGGCAGGTCAAGTTGGTTGGCTCTGAAACCCCTGCAGCAGGTGAGGCAGGGATAACCGTTGGTACAGTGCTGATATGGTAGATTTCAGGCTGTGCTAAATAGACGAGACTTAAATCCTGAAACAGCGTCTGTATCCCTGAAACAGGCAGCGGTCTGTCACTTCATCATGTCATCACTAGTCATTTCATAAGCAGTGTTGACCACTGATTTTTAAACATTAAAACCCAGCTTCTGTTGCAGGTGAATAAACAGCTTATGTAAACAAGCAAATATGCAAACTATACACAAAAGATCAAAATTAACCTCATCAATGCAGAGTGAAGAGCATGATTGCAAGCAAAGGCAGCATTATACAATACCAAAGTACCACGTTTCAAAAAGCAGCCCTCTCAGCTGTCTAAATAGGATGATTGCTGCTGGTCTGAAGGGTCCTTCAACGAGAGGAGCTTCGGAGTAAAAA
>OMKZ01026016.1:45607-66314 GCA_900302535.1 Neoniphon sammara
TCCTGCATTATTGATTTGAGACAATGAATGACAAATTATGTTTTCTTTAAAGCCCGGGGCTGGATACTTTTTTTTTTTTTTTTTTTTAATATAACAGAGACAATGGCCACTGCCAGTCAAAGGAGGCCATCTTTTGTTGCAAGAACAGGCTCATCCTTATTAGCCTTTAACAATGTGACAATCTAATTATCTCCCCATGTAATTGCCTAGTATGGAACTAATAGCAACCATTTATCAGTTAATAGGTGGATATATTAACTAAGACAGACTCTTAAAATTATCAAATTGTTTTGGCACTATTTCTCATGTAAAGCTTTGAGGCCGGAGCGCAGGATCATCTCTTACAAAATCAGTCATGTATAGTAACTGTTTCTTTCTGTGGTATTTATAACAATATGATCATGGATCATTGGAGGGATTCAAATTTCATGCAGCCCTTAAATGGCGATCAGGTTTAAATGTAGCATGTCACCTCTGTTGTTCATATTTTAAGGAAAAGCTTTAATAAATACACCTATTTCACTTTGCTAGCCTGGTTCACCTGCATTATGAAAAGGAGGAAGCGCTCTTATCCCTCGTGCCTGAACCGGCTCTTCGTGTCATGGATTACCATGCTCATTAAAGCTCACGTCCATTCCGTCTTAAGCAATTGTCTTTCTCCCGTCAACCCCCACATGAACTCAAGCATCAAACACGGGTAAACTGGTTCATGACATTGACTTTAATGTGATTAGCCAATTATTTTCTGCAAATGAGAATTCTACAGGGGAATCATTCCTTAAAATGTGGATCATAGCAACTGGTCCTCTGCACAATGCTTTGTCTTATGAATTCTTAAAAAAATATTATTATTATGAGGGAACTGAAAGCATTAGATTTTGTGAAAGAGGTCAAAGTCATTTTTATAGTAGTGTATTGTCATAACTTCACTTCAATCAGTGAAAGTTCTCTGGAAATAGTCGTGTAAAATACAGTGGAGAGAAGAAAAGAGGGAGACTCCAAACATCTATATGTTGTTTTCTGCTGATGATTTATGGCAATAGCACACAATAGATGATAGGACCATAGACTTATCAATAATGCATAAGATAGTAAGAGAAATGACAGGCACTCTCCTCGTAGGTTCTCTCCAGAAGCAAGCCATAAATTTGCAGGGCAATAATAATGACTCTTCTCAGGGAAATAAAGGCCACCCTCTGCTCCCCATAGTCATAAACCTGACTCACTCTTCCATTGGTTGGAAGAAAAATGCTTCCTCTCCCACCACACAGGAGTCATACACAGGAGGTACTTCAACCAGCCAACTTGATATGCAATCATCTCTCTTTACAGAGGAAAGAATACAATTTCAGGTTTTATATTAGCTATTTTCCTATTATGACTGTGGAGGTGGGGAGGAAAAGTGAGCACCGTCACATTGAAATGAAGTTCACTTGAACAGCTCAGAAAAATACTTAGGGAAAAAAAAAGAGAGATTGCAATGATTCTTCTAGTTCTGCCATTTTCCAATCTTGTCATGTAGCCTGTGCCGCAGCCCTGTGCTTTGATTTATCATAATAAACTGCATTTTTAAGAACTGCTTTAAAGACAGCTTATCCTTTGCTTATCTTGGGCAAAACGCACAATGTCCTTTTCGTTTTTGGCAGAACCATGTTTACATCATCTGTTTTCTCATTGTCGATCATCCAAGATAGTTGAAAAAAAAGAAAAGAAAGAAAACATACATTGATCATCCCTCATTGAAATACTTTGGTCAACCGAGGGCCAGATTAACCAACCACAGGGCCCCTGGGCACACACACATTCTATTGGACCCCCCTCCCTCCTGGTGTTCACCTTCACACTGTAACTCAAGATACAAGCCTGTTTACAAACAATGCAAACATAAACCTTTTACAGCTTCAGAGTACAGCAGAAATTCATTTTTTGCTTTTAGCTAGTACAAACAGCCATTTTTAATATCTACAGTTTGACAGAGGTATAATTTGTCCTATCCCAAGGCAAGCCTTAGTTTTAAGTGGCAGAGCTACCCTTTGCTCACATTTTGATTGCAGATTGTGGCTTTAAGGAGACAATGTGATTGGTGGTTGGCATTAAGGACCAAGGCATTTAAAATTTATTGAAAAGTTTTGATTATCTGCACATAGACCCCTCTGCCTCACCAGCAATAAGTGCTGTGCATCTCAGTTTGATGATATTCACATGGCCTGAGTCGACCTCTGCACCTCCTAGAACTTCCTCCAGCTGCTCAAGTCATATTCAATCAGTGCTGGCCCCGAAAAATGAAAAAAAATACTTTGGGTGTGCCAGTTCAAGTGAGCCAGGGTTGGTCTACATAATCAGCTCTGGAGAGCCTCCTTTAGAGTGTGAACAGCAGGCATCAAACAGTTTAGGGTCCAGTTGTTGTGCTGAGTGCTTTGCACAAAAGGTTGCATGAGATAGCGTGACCTTGTCAGAAGGGTTAGACTGAGATTTCTTCAGAATCCCTATCAGACTGGAAAAGAGACTGGTGCACATCAGAGATTTGACACACTACAGTGACCAACTCTCATTGATTTTTTCCCACAGTATGCACCTTTATCCTGCTGTAACAACAATTTCACATCACAAATAACAACACATAACCATGTTCTGCCTTTGGTGGAGTCTGGTTTGAAGGGTAGGATTGATTGAACTGGACCAGATTGATTGATTGTTTTGTATTATACTAGTTTTCCAACTAGTATTAACATTTTGCAATAGCACAATGGTCAATAAGAGACATGTATACATCCCACCATCTGCATACAGGGAAAAGGTACACAGCTGCATACCTCACAAATATGATCTGGCATATGCATGTCTGATATACAGTACATGTGACATGTAGATGTTACAAGAGCATAATCAAATAAGTATGTTTACCCCATGCAGATGGTAATATGAACATTTGAAGGGCAAGCGTGGTTTCATCTCAGAACATGAGCTCATGCATAGAAAACGGCTAGCAATTTCAATTACATGAACAACCGCAATTTTTAGGTTGTCATACGATATGATGGAGGCAACATGAATTGAATGGGTCACGTCATCCACATGAACAGAGCCAAAGGGACACAATAAATGCAATGAATGATTGATTGCATGACTTTTTGCACAAAATGTCTTCTCTCCAGATTTCCTCCCTTTCACAATTCTTCCAAAGCAATTTAAATAAACTGTACATTCAACGCTTAATGTTTCCTTGCCTGATTCTACAATTATTGCACTTATTCAAAGTGCAAATGCAAGAATTGCACCAAATGGGCAGTATAATGATCCCATGAGTTTGAAGAACTGGAGACCAATCACATTACAATGCTGCGATACAAAAATCCTGTCTAAGTGTATAGCTAATCACATTAAAAAGTGATTTCATCATCATCTGGAAATAATGGAATCTTATTGCTCCCAAATAACTCAGATTTAAAATTTATTTCAGAATTTTTATAAACAAAGGGTGTTTTTTTGCAAACACTCATGCCATAAGGGGCCTTGAAATTTACATACTGTATAAATTCCCTCCTACTTGGAAGATGTAAAAAAAAATTGAGGCTTAGAGGAATCAAGTCAGTGTAGTTTCTGTGAGGAGGAGTCATCTTTGCTTCTCTTCTGGTGTTGCCCCACTTTATTTTTTTGTCAAGCGCAATCATGGATAAGAAGGTACTGTAAGAACTTTAGCCTTGATCTTCACACAGTGGCATTAGGCGACTTAAGGGATAGCGGGACTGAAATTAATAATGTTATGATAATATTCGGGAAAAACCTTTATTTTTAGGTGCAAATCAGCCGCACCATGGGAGGTGGTTGCGGGTAAGATGGTTTAACTGGTTTTTGAAATAACAATGGAATGTAGAGAAAGGAGTCACAATGGGGAAAATGGCAGGCAGAGATATTCTGTAGGGTGTGGAAAGATGTTAGGTGGGGAGAAGGTTGGGATATTGACCCGATGTGAATTTTTTGTTCTTGGTTGTGCTGTCCTGGTGCTTGAGAGGTGGGGTGCACAGGGCTGGGTGGGGGGTCCCTGTTGGGGTGGATGCTTGCACCTGCCTGTGAATGCACCATGGCTCCCTTATCTTAAGTTTGACCTTGTGCACGATGACTCAACACACACACAAGGAATTTGAGCTACAAATCAAGTCGTACCTCTGGTTGGGTGGGTGGATGGCTGGGGGGTTTATGGAACCTGAATGTAAATGTGCGTGTACATGGATGGATGGATGGATAGAATGTATTGTTTTTGTGCTTGGTTTCATCTGTGCTACGTGTGGCTGCAGTAGGTTCTGTTTTTATCTTCTTTTTCTGTGAGACAATAAAAAAAAAGAAAAAAAAGAAATGCACATCACACTTGGCATCTGCATTTAATCTCAATGATTAACACAACGCTGTGCGCTTAACCCAGACAACTGGTGACTGGTGATGACATTTTAACAGCAGAGAAAAGCCACCCATTATATCAGTGTTTTTCTTCACCTGGATGCTATGACAGAGTGCAGAGTTTTACAGTGGCAAATCTCAGGAGGAACAGAGGCAGTTACTGGAATGGAACGGTGAAGCCCAGAGCCAGAAGGCAACAGCATCTGCTCTCTCTGGAGACTGTCATCAGCAGTTTGGACTAAAAGAATGGCTACTTATGTTGAAATGCCTATGTGTTGGCTCTATTTTTTTTTCTGCCTGACATTGCAATACCTTGCAATTTTGTGTCTTAATTTGAAAATTGCATGATGTGCATGCAATGACATTTGACTTAATGGTGGAATCAAATAATGCAGCGCTCAGTAAATGTCAATAGAATTTTGGAAATAATGGAGGGAGACTGATTTGCATTTTCCAGTTTTAGAAATTATGTAGGCAAACTGTAAGCAGTTCATACTTGCTGTTCACCTGGTTTTCTAATACTACACCTTGGGAGCAGGAGGGTTTGTGTCTGGGAAGTTAATGAGTTGTTTCTGCTGAGAGAAGTATGCCTCACTCTTATCCCCGACAAAGATATAATGGAAAAGATTAATATCCTTAAAAGAATCTATTAAATGTTAAGATCAACTGATGTAAAAGGTGAGACACTCAATTTCCATTAAACATGAGGGGGCTCAGTAAATTGAAAAACATCCAGTTCAAGACTCAGCTTGGTTTTTAATAGCAGTTTGAGCTGATTCTACCCACTAAGATATTAATACTCTACTGAATAAGATTCAAAGGCCCGTTTCTCAGTTTGCCTTCTATAAAGATAATCTTATTTCTTACTTGGCTGAACTTGAGAAGTGGCTCATGCAGATAAAGTAGACACCGACCATTTCCTATTGACCTTTTCAGAAAGGAGCTCAGAATGCTGCAGAAAACAAAAACACTCAATGAAAATGCAAATGAATGACTTGAAAGGCATCTCTCACAATTTCACTTTACCTTCTTGAAAAGTTTATTTATTGGCAGTAATTTATCAACCTCACAGAAAAGATATTTGGATGGATATGTCAACAACAAGATGATATCTCCATCTATTATTGAATCTTCAGGACTGCTTTCACCCCACTTGCCTTTTGTGTGTCACACCGATGCAACAAAACAGTTCTTGTGCATGGTGGCTCTGTGAAGATTTTTGTAAAATTACAGCGTGACTGCCTTTAGAAATATGTGACTTTTATCTACAAGAACCCCTGCGCCCTTATTGTTCAAAAAAGCATTGAGTTGTAATGCATGACACGATCTACACTGTGACATGTTCTCTGTGTCTGATAAAAATCAGCCTTCTGGGCATGATGTCATTGTAATCAGCAGTAATATCATCTTGAAATGCCATGTATTTTTTGGGGCACCAAAACCTTTTGTGATTCCTGTTATGACAAGAGTAGGCATAGCTAAAGGGAAAGCTAAATAGCAAAATGTTCATAGTTGTTCCTGAGACTGCTCACAGAAATAAGCTCTCTCTCCCTGAGCTTCCTGCAAACACAATGATTTATTGACATTTTTTCTCTGCTTGCCAACCTTCAGCACAAAATACCAACACCTTATCTTGTAGGCATGCCATTTGGAAAGAAAATCTGACATGGAATTGGACACGCATTAAGGGTAGACACATACTGCTGCCATTAGTATTTTTCCAAAAGACATGATTTTGTGTCTTCTTTATGTTTAAAGTAAAGAAGAAACACACTGACTTGGATGTCTCTCTGAAAGCCCCATCAGTGGAGGTATGTAACACCATGGCCAACAGCCTGTAAGGGCTTATGGAGTGGGCAGCCTGCCTCGTGGCCATATCTGTACCAACCATTTTAGATTTAGGAGCCAACTCCTCTGAAGACTCTTACAAACATCCCTGTTTTTTTTCCTGGGTTAGTTTTCGGAGAGCAGCCGTCAGAACCGTTCAAGGACGAACCCGTTGAATCAGCAGTGCATGAACCTTCTTCAGACAGAAACTGGTGGTCTGCAGGTCAGGAAATCACCATGACTGGTTGCATATGTGGCCTTGCATCGCAAAGACGTTCGATGATTATAGAATCAGTGGCATTTGCATTATTTTGGCAGGCATAATTTTACAACAAATTCAGTGAGAACCATGACAGAACAAGTGAAAAGTTGACAAAAAGTGAAGACATGCTAGAAATGCTCACAGATTCATGGCTTTGTGGGTCATTCAGTCATTTAAAAGCAATACATGTCCCTTTAAATGGAAAGAGCCTCATTACTGCACGTTGCCATTAACCCCAAAGATGATTTGTCTGATTATATATTCCATTTTTGTTCTCTTTTCAGATGTAAAAAATACACAGAACGGTCTTTTAATCAGTTGATTGAGGGACTCCAGTTTTGTGTTCCTAAATGCCCTGTTAGTTTTAACAACTGAAAAAAAAATGCTACCACAGTATAGATGTAATTCATGAATTGAGTGGGATTTTATTTGATGTGGCTCACTGAAACCACATGAGAGTTTAGCATATCAAAGTTATATTTCATTGTAAAATGCCCTTTTGAAGAAAATCCAATACTGCTATTGGTGAATTCTTTAGTGAGAAAAGAAAGAGGATGTTAAAAGTCATCAGACATACCAAGACACCATAATGTACAGAACTAATGCTAGGTCAATGTGCATGTGTGATAGGATGGGCAAGGTCAGTTTTGTAATGTTTACCTCTGCAGTTCCTGTAAAGAGTGATATTGTATATCACTACAGAAATGTTATAGCTCAAACACAGCATCAAACAAATCAAACCAACAAGCCATTCAGGTTTGTGTTTTATTGATCTACTTACCTCTCACATATAAATTTGAGTATCTTACCTTTCAACCATTTAAGAGCAGGTTTGCAGTTTGCAGGTAGCGAATTATATTTGTGAAAAACAACTTCTGAACAAATTGAACATATTTAGATACTGCAGCTGCATACCACATACAGTATGTTAGGTTCCAACTATTTCCCAGTTACTCATCTATGTTTATCAAAGAGCCAGATCATATATACACAGACCTTGACCGTTTACAGTTTAAGAAGTTCATGGCAAGTTTGATTGTATACACATTTTCCAGGCATTCCTTATGGTATTAAAGATCTTGAAGAAACTTTTCTAGTGAAGTGTAATTTTAATTTAGCCTTTTTTCACATGAAGTCAATCTGTTGGGTACCTGACTATATCAAATTAAAATTTGCCACAGCATCCTAAAGTCTGACACATAAATGAGTCTTGGGATGTTCCATAGTATTCCACACCTTTACACAAGACTGAAGCTCAACCAACATTATTAATGAGTTCATAATCAGCTTTTCTGCTGGCCCCCAAGTTTGTGAAACCAGGCCTCCTCTGTGGTCCAAAAATTCCAATGTTCCTGACCAACCCCTTATGAATGCTACGAAACAGATGGGTTGCATAAAATTAAATCCTGATACACGGTATCACAGTGTTGTTTCAACATGGGCAAATCCTCTATCTACAACAAATGACTGTCTCATCTTCAGAAGCGTTTGTTTGCTGAGAAGAATTCGGCAATTTATGCTATTTTGCTCCCCTGAATGTGTCCCAAATTCCCATCATAAAAAGTTTACTATGCCAGAGCCTCAGACTGTGGACATTTGTGCTGTGCTGTAGCGCGGCTACATCTCAAGCAGTTACTTTGTTGCTTTTCTCTTCACTCTGGGTATTCTTCACCCCTTCCTGAATTGGGAATGCACCCTGTCTTCCCGAGCAAGCATCAAAATAAAATGTGAAGTCTTTATGCCATAGTGATGGCACTGTGCGCTGCAGGCCTTGGGCATATTCTGCATGCCAGTGATAAAAAATCCAGACACAATGCAACAGTAGAGCTTACCACGTAGCGAAGGTAGGGAATGGAGGCTACAGAACACTTCCTCTAACATACCGATCAGGGCTGATTTATTCTGAGTCACAGCATTCACCTCCCCTTATTTTCTAAGGTTGCCATTAAATCTCAATCATAGACGGATGAACTCCCCCACTGTATGTGAATGTATTACAAGAGCCAAGTGGACATGGTTGTTAAGAAAAGACTCAACACATTAAGCTTCCAATTTTCCTTCAGCTCAACATGTGAAGATGAGCTATTTCCTAATCTTCTCTTCTGCACCTGTCCTCAAAGCTCAGTTGATCTAAGGACCTGCAGTCTGTTTTTGCCCACACAAATTATTGTCCCTAATAAATTAATGTCTTCAATATATATTCTTGAGTTTGTTGTAAAATAACTTTTTCATCATTTAAAAAAATGCAAGCATGTTATTATTCTGCTTTGCATCAGGCAGTTACTTGCAGAGCAGAAAATGATAACAAATAAGGAAACCCATAAAAGGAAATCTTGCCTCGAGAGATAAAGAAATCCATTCTAAATGTAAATAATTGTTAATCAGGTGGTCACACTTATGTGAATGGTGCCAGGCCAAATGATTTGCAGTTGCATTTGAAGCTAATGATCAGGTGAATTCCCACCATGCTGTGTATTCCAGAGGCAGTCTGGCTTTAAGACATGTGATACAGTCTTTACTCTCAGCCAGGCTGTAGAGGAACATTCGTTACTTAGTGCTCGCTGAGGGGGACACAGCTAGAGCGGATGCTCAGAGGCTGCCTCTCTCTGGAAGGATGCGGACGGTGAAAGAAGAGATTCCACTACAGTTGATTAAGGAGCACTCCGCATGTGCCTATAAATGCAAGGGGGCAAATGAATTCTGTGTCAGTGGCAGCAGCTCCTCAAGGAACAGCTGTGATATTTCAAAGGTGGAATTGAAAGAGCTGTAAATCTATTTCCTGACTCCGGCTTCTCTGTCATTTCTGAATCACTGGACTGTTGCTATCAAAGTGTGGAGCAGGGAGGGAGAGTCAGCGGAGTTCCCTCCTCAAGCTAAATTCACAGAGTTGTTGGAGGGGATCAGCACGAGCAGCATCATGGATGGATTTAAGTCATTCTTTTGAAATATTTATATACTCTTGCTTGGGTTGCTCAGGTAAGACTTTTCTCCTTTCTGCTTTGAGAAAAAAGACCTCAATCATATTTCTGTGAAGACATATATATTTTTGCATGAAATTGATAAATAAATATTTTACCAGAAAAAAATGAACTCTTGGGTCTCTGCAAATTGTACAATTCAATTTACTGCACAATGATTTATTACAAGCTCTGCCATTCTGTCTCAGTTAAAGTGGGATACCATCATGCATTATCTGATTTCTTTTCCATGATGTACTGAATACAATGAGAATCACAATGTCATTTTAGTTCTCTGTGAGCTATTTAGTTATCTAGTTCTGTTGCCACTTTATATGCAGAGAAGCACAATGGACGTGCGAAAGGAATCAAAAGTATTTTGCACTCTAAATATCATCAGTGAGGCGAGGAGGGTCTGGGAGCATCTGCTTCATTTATACCTGTACATGGGCGTTGATGATACTGATTGTTATGAAGTGTACATTTTTATATCAGAGTGGATTGACAAAAGTTTACTGCTGCTGAGAGAGAACATATTTAAATCATATCTTAAAGAAATCATATCTAAATCCGCCTTAAGGAATCATAGATGATTATGACATAAATGAATACATCTGAAGAGAAAGTAGTAGTCCAATACCAATTACTAGTAGCTAAACCTCCCTCCAGTGTAAGTTGTTTGCTGTTGTGATGAAGTGGACATGGACTGTTTCTAATATCTAAGGTCTGAGACAAATGTTTGCATTGTATTATTTCCTTCATAGAATGCCTCCACAGCCAACCCTGTGCTATAACCAGGAGCCTGCCTCGCTGTTGCTCTATTTTTTTCTTATCTAAACAGCATGGTGAAACATTACAAGGCTTTTGATTCCTATTACTGCTGTGTCACTGTCACATTATTCCGATAGTGACAGACACAGAAAAGCCTTGGCAGCCAGCTGCTTCTGAAATCTTATCTTTCTTAAGTTTGATTTTGGTTTTAAGGCAGGAGCACAAGCTCGGGAGTTGAAGGGAGTCAGCCTGTCAGGGGAAATCTCTGCTGCATGGAAAAACTCCCCAGGGATCACTCCACATTTGCTGCGTTGTGGCTCAGGGACAAGACAGGGCAAACTAGGAAGAGAGGAAGCAAAGAGCTCATACTTATATAATCATGCTAATGATAAATTCTGATGACTAAAAAATCCCACTGAGGGGTGTTGAGGCCAATTATAGACTGATGTTCGGGTGCAAAATGTTCACATTTATTTATTTGAATTTATTTATTTTGTGCTCGTGTTTCTTCAAGAGGATGTGTGTCTGTGTGTGTGCTTGTGAAGGACGGAGACTGTCTGTATGTGTCTTGTGTGTGTTGAGGGTGGGGTCATAGGTTGAGAACATGATGTAGTTTATTTTGACTCCACCTCTCCTGGCCCTTAGCAGATGTGTCCTGTCATGTCCTGGCTGCTCTGCCTGTGCCTCTGGGTCAGTGTGACTGCCATTCAGCTATGTCAGGCCACTTTCTATGACACCATCCAACAGCATCATGGGACAAGGCCAGGACGAACCACCATTCACATGATTGGTGAGTCTTCCAATGCTCCTGGTCTGCACCATCTGGTCAAAACATCTGAACAAAAGTCAGCATTGAAATAAGCAGAAAATGTTTTTTTTTCCCTCCAAAGCTTTGTCTCTTGACTGTTGTTTTTTTTCAGCAAACATGGGAATTTTTTCACTTGATGTTATTGACAGTATGATTTATGTTAGGAGTGCAGCATTGTTTTTGCAGCATGTTGGGTTTGTTTGTGTAAATATTGAATTTGATTGCTTGGAAGAAATAACACAGTTTAAATTTTATTTCTCTTTTCTCTGCTTTTCTTTGTCTTTTTGTTTTTTGAGGTAAGGGTTCTGTATTTATAGCTCCCTCGGGATTTGATGAAGTCATTAAAGTCATTAATATATTAGCAGTTAAGCTTGGATAACCAATTAGCTTGCAAGCACATCATACACTACAATGCCTGTTTTTCATTAAGATTCTGCCGTGATAACACAAGCAAAAATTGATAACATGGCAAGATCAAAGAGATGCAGCGCCATTGCACTTTCCCTCCTGAACTATTACAGCTGATATCCATGCTACAATACTCTCCTTCATTTGGATTTGTGCGATTCTCCTCTCTGTGAAATTGCACTGAAAAGAATCTGATCGAAAAATTGCACCGGAACTTTTATTTTCAGCAGTCACATATGACTTGTGGATATTGTCAATAATTATGGACTCAGGATTCAGTGGAAGAGAGGAAACTCAATCCTCCCTGTCAGAACTTCAAAGGGAGTGGTAGCTGCATGAGCGTGCTGGTCCTTGGTGTCTGTTATTTCCTATATGCACCGCTGCACCTCAAGTCTATCAGTGAGCGGTCTAGTCAAAGAACTACAATATTGTTAGTCAGAAGACTTCCTGTTCCAACACCTTGGTTTCATTACTCATGTCTGCACGTGTACTGGAGGTGAACAAATGCTAAAAAAAAGAGACACGCGCAAATAGGATATTTTCTAGAAAGTGCTCTCATGTCAACAAAAGGGAAATGGGATTAATATTTCAAATGTGCATTCAGCTAACTCTTTGGGGGAAAAAGAGTTCAAAGCGTACAATTCGGATCTTTGCGCATCCTCTGCTCCTGAAAGTGTAAATGCCCTGTCATTCCATTTACCGTAGTATGGCTTGCCCTCACTCCTGGATAAATGAGATGCCAGTTTTATGAGAGGAGGATGGGATGCCTGTCTGGATTGATTCTGACACCGGGACATTTGTTCTGTGCTGTGTGTTGTGTGCCTGTTGGATTGGTCGGAGGATTGGGGTTGACGGGTCATGAATTGGTGGCAAGAAGGCCATTGGTTGTAGACCATTGGGCCAATCATTAAAGCCAGCAAAATGCCACGAGTTCACGGTGACTGGTATTACCGCAGGAAATTGAGATTACACAGGGCCAGAGATCAGTTGTGCCCTTGCCAATAGAAACTTAGGTCGATGGATAGTGTTTATAAAGCCAAGTCAATCACATATAATGACAAATACCTTTGGAGCAGCAAAATTGTGACCTGATTTTAATATTCTGTTACAGAAATAGAGATAGAGATAGAGAGAACTTTATTCATCCCTGCAGGGAAATACTAAAATTATTAGTTGTGAATTAAAAAAAGCTTGTATCATAAAAAAACATAAAGACCTATAATATGTGTTTGTTCACAATTATGATTGAAGAGTTGGAAAAGACACATTAAATCCATTCCAAGGGAAAATAATAATAAAAAAAAACAAAACAAAACTGTTGTATGTAATAAAAAATTTGTTGCAAAAGCCAATATCACCCATGCATTAGTCTATCAGTATTATTTTTTGACTGATATCTGGAAAACAACAGAATTTATAATAATGAATAAAACTAGAAATATCTATTTTTGCAAGTAAACTAATCAGTTATTGTCTATGTATAAGCTGTTCTACTGCTGTTTTCACATGTTGGCCTGCTAATTGCCAAGAACGTGTGGCTGAAAGTCCATTAGGTGGACAAGCCTTGAGTAGGTCCTTGTGTATGCTCAGTGATTCGGACAAGGTGGCCTGCTTTCCACCCTACAGCTGTACTTACAGATTGCTGCCTGCCACTCTCTCAGATATGCTTAGGGCTGTTCTCTGCTTTTCTGGTACAGCCAGTGTTGCTCTCTGCGGTATGATTCATAAGGTGCTGTATTTATTTGGTGCAAAGAGCGTGAACGGTGCACAAAAGAGAACAGATTGTGTTTGTCGTGTATCCATAAAGTGCTGGGCAGCGTTTTTGTTTTTAGGGTCATGCATTTGGCCACTCTCAAACAAATGTACAGGGATATGTGTAAAAGGAATATTTTCCTTGTTCATTTTACAAAAAAAGATGGACCTCTCATTTCCAGTGGATTTTAACAAGGCCGAATCATTTGCCTTGACCTTGTTATCAGTGCATTCAAACCTTAAAAACAAGTGTTTGCAAGTGTCAAACACGCTTCACAAATCGCACCTTTTTGACATTCTGGCCCAATGAAAAGAGGATTTATATCTCAGATGCTATATGTCACATGATAGAGGCTGTAATCTATGCACAATTGTAAAAAGGACCAAGGTGTTTTGAATGTGAATAAAAAGCCTGACTGCAGTCTATTTCCAGTAAAAGAAAAAGTGCATTTGGTGACGCTGAGCACCGTGTGGATGTGTTAGCAGGCAGCGAGAGAAAGAGTAGATAGTGACAGCCTGAGGTGGACTCACTCTCTCATGAACTTACTCCCACCTACAGTCGGCCTGGCAGGGTCAAACTATTCACAACTGAAAGGTCATCAATTCCTAACACAATGCAGACAGATCTCTTTATTCCTCGCTGCTGTAAATGTGTGGGTACGGCTGAATGTGCATGAACAAATATTTGAAACATATATGGTGTATGTGTTTATAATATATTACCAGCAGAGATGTGCTGGAATTAACCACTATATCTTCTGTGTATCCTATTTCTTTTCTATTTTCAAACTTTACACATAAATTCATCACTCTGTGTTATTTCCATTAAACTGCTTTGCTCTTTCCTCACATTGTCACCTGCTGTGATAGCCTTTGTTTCCGTCCATTTATCCTCCCTTCTCACCATTGTCAGCAACTCTCGGAGACGGATCTTTTAAACATGGATGTATTTTCAATATTAGGCAATGGCAACATACGGTTTTCTTGTAGTATATGGCGTGCCTAGTTTCATTTATTTACAGGGTGAAAATCCCATTTAAATCCCATGTGTATCCCTTTCATGAGCCCGAGTGAGGAGTAGAGGATCAGGAATTTTTTTCTGTGGTCTTGAACAAAGGAAACCACTTGCTGGTAGCTCACAATGAAACAAACATGAAAAATGGATTTTCGGCTGTCACAAACAAAGGTTGTATTCCTCCATGCACGGTTTTAGACACTGACAGTTTAATAGCCTTATATAATGCATCCTGGAGGCACATTATTTTGACATACATCTCCCTCCACCCCTCCCCTGGTCCTCCTCTCAACCATGCTCTCACTAGTCTCATCCCTGCTCCGCTGCAGTGCCAATGGGAAGTGGCATGCAGCCTCAGCCCCAGGCACCTCCACATCTGGAGCTCGCCAAACCCACTTTGTCCCAGTGTTGCTACACATGCCACAGTGACCCCTCAGGACCAACACTAGCTCTGGAAGACCACTGACAATTCTTTTAAACGCATAAAAACTTCCCTGTATCTAGCCCACAAGGTGGATTTCCTCCGCTGTTATGACTCTATCTGAAGGAGGGGCAAAGCGTGCTCAACCGTTGATT
Source organism: Neoniphon sammara (assembly GCA_900302535.1). NCBI lineage: Eukaryota > Metazoa > Chordata > Actinopteri > Holocentriformes > Holocentridae > Neoniphon > Neoniphon sammara. Next base: position 60,379 of record OMKZ01026016.1, read on the forward strand.
CATATATTTTGCCTATAATAAACTATTTGTGACATTTCCTCAGCTAGCCCTGATGGATTTTTTTTTTTTTAAGTAAATGAAACTATGGACAAGCAGAGCCCCAATTATTACTGTATGCTCAGAGCTCCAAATAGGTTTTACAGATTTCAGTGTTTCCCATTTATTTCCTCTTTCAGTGAATGAATTATTCATAAGAGAGAGCTCTTCTCAGCTTGTGGATATTTGTTTAAACAGCGTGTTTAATTGAAGTTGTTCAACCAGTTCTGAGCAGGGGCTATGGTTTGTGGTCACAACGCGTCTATGCAAAATGAATTTCTGTGGCCCACAGCTTAATTAATTAGCCAGCTTTCTCTCTCTCATGACTGTGCCAGCTGTTTCTTGCCTTAGCCACTCATCAGAATCCCCATGCATTAAAAAGCACATTAGGGCACCACTATCATGTGCTGTGACCTTTGGCCAAGTATTTCTCCAAGAAATCATCAACACGGCCACACATAAAGGAAGCCATTTTGCATTTAGGAGCCCAACTCTAAACTAAATGCTGAGAAAAGTGCAACAAATTTGTCCTCTGTATAGTTTCATTGTTCACACACTAGTCAGCAGCAATTTGCCAAGGTTAGTTGACTCTGGATCCCTGACTCCTGATAAAAGGCTTCAATTTGCTGTAATCAGAAATGGTTAAATTGATGGTTCTGCTGTACTGTTCTTTCCTTGGTAAAAAGGGGTGAAATTGACACGATTTCATTATGTTCTGTGTAAAATTCAAACCAGATCAATACAGTGCTAACATTAAGCAGTGCTCGGGTAAGATGAAGTGCCAAATGAACCTTGTGAACCATCCTGTAGTATTTAAACACTTGAAAATGAATAAGTGCTCAACTGAGTTTATGGATGACATAAATTTTTCATATTAATTAATTTCTAATGATGAGGTTAGCTGTAATTAGTATTAAACTTTCATTGTGTGTCTGGCTGAAGCAAGGAGACCTAGAAAATCACCACCTAGAAAATCAAATCATCTCCTCACGGTGGAACAGGTTTCAGAAAGCCGATTCCAATTCTCGGTTCACTCCAGAGCCATTGTTGTATTAAATATCATGGTTGCAGAAGCCTGTGTATGAGTTACACTGTGTGACCATTGTTCCTGTTTAATTAAACATTCATTTCCCCCATGAAACAAAAACTCAATTAATAATAGCCTGTGTCCACATTGTTTGTAAATATTGTATCATGGAATGCAGAAGGCCAAAACTCTCCCATGAATTCCCAAAATGAAAATAGCAGACTGTCTTGTCTCGTGTGAAATGCGGATTGTTCCAGCTAACATTTGCAAATTTGCTCCCTGCCAAGAGAAAGCAAGCTACCCGACCGTCTAGCCCGCCAACTAGCCCACAGGGGAGGGGTGCAGATGCTCATCCACACAACTGAACTAAGAAAAAAAAAAAAACACACACACACACACAGTAGCAAGGTAACTTTTCATGTCACAGGGCGTTCACTCCCTCTCTGATTGGCAACTCTCGTCCACTCCTCGCTCCTGGGATGATGAGAGGTGGAATCTAGGTGTCATTTTGAGGATTTTGTGATCGGATGGCAAGAGGCATCATTCACTAAAATGTGTGTCAGAATGGGCCAGCAGATGACTAACCCCCTACAAATTTGAGACTGATATTCCCCACCAACCCCAAACTTCACCAGAGTGGGGAACAAAAAATAACTTGTACTAATTCATCGTCTGTATTTATAATGGTGAAAATGGGACCTCATTTCCTTATTTTCGCTTTTCTGAATGAAAGGAATATTTCTTCTTGCAGAATGGGAATTATGCTTGAAAGATAATTTTATATGGCATTGCCTTTGTGGTTCCACTGGCCTATTTTAAATGCTTGGCAGGATTATGAAATTCATTATCATTACTTAGACCTCATTAAATTGAAAAGAAGCATCTCAACTTCCTAATTGGTTCCAAGGGGGAGGGTACTATGAGAAATAAGCAAGGTAATTAATAATGGGTTTATCAGGCTCTATTGCAAATTTGAGTTTTTTTTTCTGCCTCTAATATCTCCTTGGTGTACCATCAGACTTCTTGCATATTTAAACTACAGATCCAATTACCTTACCTAAAGACATTAGAATATGCATGTGTGCAAAAGAGCGTAATTGGAAAAAAAATATTTTGCCAACTCTGAACCATATTGTCGCAGGAGGACTGATTGAGTCATTCCAGGTCATGTCTCACACTGAAAATTACAGTAAAACACAGTGCATGTCATACTTCCTTATAGGCTGCTATAATGATCGGATACCATATCCTATAACTCAACAAAGTTTTAAAAGAATAAACGGTAGCAGAATGGAAAAAAAGCTCTGTAATATCTAATTCAAAACACTTTGCATTGCACTGTAGGTCGTGAAAATATCTTGCTATACCATAAAACCAGCATCTGTAGTATATCTGAACTCAGCGCTGTGATTAAGATGTGATCAAAATGTTAATCATCTGACATAATCTGCGCACATCATTCTCATGTCACACTGAATTAGTAAAGAACCATTTCCTTCAACTCCAATTTCTGGCACTGTCAGCTTGTAAGTCTTACATAATCATTGCTTCCAACCCATGAGAGTACATGTCATACTGAATGAAAGGTCATTTAGGCATTGTATTATGCATTGTTACACAGTTGGCATGTTGCAGGCACATTAGTATCCTGCATGGACTGTCTGGCCCAGCCCTGAGAGGGCCTGCAGCCACATCAGAGCCGAGCAGCTGTTCTCCGACGCCTCTTTGACTGGGGTCTATCTCTGTTTCCTTTTCTTCACAATGAATGTAGCTTTTTCATCAGGGCAGACGATCTACAAATATGAAATACCAGCTCTGGACATTTGTCAGTTAGGGAAAGGGCTAGATAGAAGGACAGGCGCAGCTTGACATTTAAGAGTGAATGACGACGCCTTGAAAGAGGACATAATTTTACATTGTAATTTTTCTGTTTGCTCAGAAAAACTCGGCGCTAGGCAACGTATGCCACACCAAGATGGTACAGATACAGAAGGATGCCTTTTTTTTTTTTTTACTTGTTTTATGGACATGGAAGCTGTTGTGTGATTGCTGTTGTACAGGACTCTGCTGTCACGCTCAACAAGCCACATATCTCCACCATAAAAAGCAAATAACCATGGGCGTTTTTCATATACGGGTCCTACTCCTCAAGAGTCTGAATATTATTTCATGCCCCTGATCAGTAGCATTCTTACAGTGTCCCGGGCCTGTGCTGTGTGTGACAACAGAGCGGACAGGCTTTGAGGCTCACATGCAAATGGCAAACCCATTCCCCCCTTCCCCCCCTCCGCTTCCTCTGTTCCATGCAGTTTTCATGCATCTTAAAACAACACCAACCCAGTTCTCGGAGTAGTCATTTTGCATTTCAGTAAAGTATCGCACATCTTGAGTGGCCTCCTCTGCACAGCACCAATTTTATTGCCTCCTTGTGTTACACACTCTGTCAAAACTGCCAGCCATATTTCATGGAATTCCATATTTTAATTTGTCTTGGCCAGGGCTTTTTTCAAAGTGGCACTTGGTATTTTTCCTTTGGTAGTCTTACTATGCTGATTCTTTTCTTTGGGTAAGATAAAGGCACACACACATTAACAAAGCAAACCCTCAAACAAAAAACAGCTCATCATAGTTTGATGTGCAGTATATATTTATAAAGAAAAGTCTGTATTTGAATTATTGGTACCTTTAATATTCAAAGCAGCACCAAAGCACCATCAATTCTCCAAACCTGCATTATACTTGACATTTGTTTTTGTTTTTGTTTTTTATACAATTTACACAAATAAGCAGTTTTCCATTGCCTCATCTGCCAAATTACTGTTTTTGATTGTAACAAACATGCTCTATGGTTTTGTTTTAGTTTTTCTGTTGGGAAACAAATTTGTCATGAAAAACATACAATTTATCAAACGATATTTGCTTCCATGTCACTCACTTTCCCCCCAGCATTTAAGTCTAGAATAACAACGGAGCTACAGGGACTTCAGATGTTTTAACAGAAGGAAGGGGGGAAAAAAAACAGTCATTCAATTTGACACCATGCAGTCACAAATTTTGTGCCTCTCACTGTCTTCCATCTGCATTAATTTGACATTCTCTAATCTGGTGGCCCCATTACCCGTCAGTGACAGAACTGCTGCAGCCTGCTGGCTTGAACGTCTGCAGAGAGTATGAACAGAGAAAGCAGAGCCTATTATGGGTCACCTTGGATGCATTTCCCATTTAAAGGTGACAGGCATGCTGCTCTGAAACATGGGCTGCTGTGGTTTGGAGATCAGGACCTGCTGTTTCTTCTAAATGAACTGTTACAGCGCCAGAGCTGGAGAGGGACCCTTTAGGGTACAAAATAATCAAATACATGTAATATTGACTCTGAGCAGATATGGTGTTATTTAAATGTCATGCAGTTATCCAGATACATAGTCACGCAGCACTTTAGCGTGTGCTTCTGTATGTGTGCGGGGGTGTGTGAGGACACATATCCAGCAAGGGGTGTACACACAGTGCCACTGGCTGCCAATCATGTGGATCCAAAGCCCCAGGAGAGAGACAGGTTACCTGCTAAATTGAGTCCCTTAGGCTTTCCATTAGGATGGTATATGGAGTGCAACAGTGACTTACTGTCAATGCTGTCCATTCAGTATCTGCCAACATTTTCAGTAAAAGTCCCACATTTCACTTTGATAATTAAGTAAGTTGTACCCAAACAGTGGATGGTGTTCACAGTATCTATAGTAGCGTATATACATATACAGGAGAATTTTTGCATGCATATATTCATTTTGCATGCAAGTTCTACACACCTACTATACCGGATGACTTGAGCAGATGGCAGAGAAGTGTTGCCATTCAAACAGTATACTTCTATCAGCCCCTCCAGAGACAACCTCACAGTCTGTGCTCATTACAGTAGACAGCAAGTCATTGCATACTTATTGCATCGTGACATTTCTATTGAGACAGACTGACCATTTTCCTCTGTGCAATAGCTGTTTCATCACTTGCGAAGAGCCGTTTATTGGTCCCATATGAACTCAGCTCAAATTCATTAAGCGGGCCAAACCCCAGACCCACCGAGTTTTGAATCTGTTTCCTCTGTCTATGTCATGCCTGATGTGACAGAATTTGCCTTCATCCAGACTTGCATGTCCATAACTCATCGATTTCGATGCCACGTTGTTTTGCTTCCAGTGTGAATCACTGTACAGGAGATGGTCGACTCATCTGTATTCACTCTGCAGCCAGACACTAAGACACTGGTGATGCCAGGTGTTGTAATTTGTATAGATAATGGTATTACAATTAAGTGCTCTGACAAATTCGACTCGGTAAACTCAGCAAAGTAGATCTTTCTGTGAAAAGTCGTGACTTACTTACTGTCACCGTTAAATTTACACTGATAAATTTTCAGGATAACATCTTGAGTCGCAGAAATATAACAAATTGCTAGTCGCTTCATAATAGGCAGAGTGCATGATAATTATAATCATAATGTCCTAATAATTTGGCTCTTTCAGACCCCAAAATGAGTTGTGACCTGTTGGGCGCAGGCTCTAGGTGGTCACCTCCCTATCTGACAGCCTTTGCGGTGCAGAGTAATGAAAAGGGAGCAGTGCAGAGCGCGGCAACAAAAACAGGGCAGTTCCAGTTGAGACCCTCCGCTTCTGTCTCACCTCTGACCCCCTGGAATGACAATCTCTGTGTGACCCTTGTTCCCTGTCAATCAAAATATCGCTGGAGAGATGGCACACATGCAAACAAACGCACGAACACACATAAAAGCACACAATGGGATATTACACATACTCTATGTCTCATTCTCTCTCTTCTCTATTTCTAAATATATATATATATATATATATATATATATATA